>CBVK0100097494.1:0-32391 GCA_900067695.1 Picea abies
CTCTTCCGATCTCACTTACAACACCTTGGGGCACATTCATGTATGCCAAAATGCCTTTTGGGCTTATGAATGCAGGGGCAACCTTCCAAACGGCCTTGGACATAGCTTTTGTTGATGAGAAAGATAAGTTTATTGTCATTTATTTAGATGATATTACTGTGTTTTCATATTCTGATGATGAACATCTAAAACATTTGAGAAGGGTCTTTCAGAAATGTAGGAAGTTTGTCATCTCATTAAATCCCAAAAAGTCCAATTTTGGAATGCAAGAGGGAAAATTACTTGGTCATATCATTTCAAAATAAGGAATAAAGATAGATCCCAGCAGAGTGGAAGCAATTCTGAAGATTGGCACACCCAGAAGAAAAAAGGAGGTACAGTCTTTCCTTGGAAGAGTAAATTTTTTGAGAAGGTTTATCCCTAACCTGGCTGAAATCATAAAACATATTACTAACATGCTTAGAAAAGGCAATGAGATAAAATGGAATCAAGAAGATAGGAAATATTTTGAGGATATAAAAGTAGCATTGACCAAGGCACCAGTATTGGCCAGTCCAGATTTTTCAAAAGATTTTATCTTGTTCTCCTTTGCTTCAGAACACACTATTGTTGGTGTTTTGTTGCAAAAATATGAACAAAATTTTAAGGCCCATAGCCTATTACAACAGAACTTTGAGAGACTCTCCATTGAAGTATGACATCATGGAGAAACAAGCATATGCATTTGTAAAAGCCCTCAAGGAATTCAGAATTCATATTTGACATTCTCATGTTGTTGCTTATGTGCCCAACAATTCTGTGAAAGACATTTTAACTCATCCTTATCTTGAAGGTAGAAGGGGCAAATGTATATTTTTCTTGTTTGAGTATGACCTCGGAATTAAACCTACAAAGTTGATTAAAGGTCGGGGACTTGCAAAATTGATGAAACAATGCAATTATGATGTCTTGGGGATTAATTTCATTGCTAACCTATCAGAAAATTTAGTAGAAGAGACAATCCCACAAGTATCTCGGAAATTTATTGAATCTCCATGGTATGTTGATATTATTTATGTGTTACGAAATTTGCAAGCTCCTCCCAAATTAAGAAAAAAAAAGGCTAGGTTTTTGAAGTTGAAGGAAACAAAATTATGCATTCTAAATGGATCTTTATATTGGAAAGACCTAGGGGGGATGTTGCTTAGTTGTTTGTTTGAATATGATGTCAAACTGACCATTGAAGAATTCCACAAAGATGACTGTGGGGGTCACCATTACTGGAAAATCATTGTGCATAAAATACTGAGAGCGGGGTTTTATTGGCCTAGCATTTTTTCTGATGTGTACCAGGAGGTCTCAAGCTGTCATGAATGCCAAATATTTGATGGAAAAAGGAAGTTGCAGCCCTTGCCTTTAAAACCTATTTCTATTGGAGCACCATTTAGGCAATGGGGCCTTGATTTCATAGGAGAGATTCACCCCATTCTTCATCTCAACATAGGTGGATATTGGCATCCACAAAATACTTCACCAAATGGATTCAAGTAGTTCCAACAAGGCAAGCTATTGATGTTGTTATCATTCAATTTCGAGAAATCAATATTATTTCTAGGTTTGGTTGTCCAATCAAAATCATTACTGATAATGCAGCAACATTCAAGTCCAAGAGAATGGAGAAATTTTGGAGTGATTACAACATAACCCTTGGTCATTCCATAGATTATTACCCAAGGGGTAATGGGTTTGTTGAGTCATCCAACAAGATATTGACAAGAATTATTAAGAAGCTTCTACAAGAAAATAAAAAGGATTGGCACAAGAAACTTATCTATGCATTATGGGTTGATAGGATCACTACCAAGATGTCTATTGCCACATCACCTTTTCAGATTGTATATGGTACAAAGGCAATTTTTCCTACATCATTAGGAATGCCAGTGATGAAATTGCTGCAAGACCAAGAAGTTGAACCAAATTATGCTCAAAGAAGGAAAAAATCAACTAATCCATGTGCAGAAAATGAGAGAACAAGTGTTCAACAACTCACAATTGCATCGAGACAAAATGAAAAAATCCTTTGACAGACATACAAAGGATGATGATTTTAAGGTTGATGATATGGTGCTTAAGTGGGATGAAAGAAATGAAGATAAAGGGAAGCATGGAAAGTTTGACCACCTCTAGTTGGGACCATTCAGGATTGTTGCATACCATGGGAGAAATGCTTACTTACTGCAAGAGCTCAATGGAAATATCATTGGTGGAGGCCCTGTGAATGGCAGGTTTCTCAAACACTACCTTTCTTGAAAATATTTCAGTTTTTCCATTTCATTGTAAATAACCATTTTTTTTCCAGATAAAGCAGTTGAAGTCAATAATCAACAGAAAATTGAAGCTCGAAGTGAAGGCCTTAAGTTTATGATGAGTTTAGTTGATTTATTGTGTCAAGTTTTGTTAGACAGTTTGATTATCAGTTTGGAGTCTTTTTGAGTCAAATAAAGCCCAATGATCAGGCACATGGTTTATTGTTCTTTGTTACCTCACAGGGAGGATAACATCCCCATTAGAGCCAGTTGTTAGCACCATTATTTTCATAGCTAGAGTTAGAGTTTGTCCAGAGTTTTCAGAGTCATGCCCTGGTCTTGGGAAGACCAAGGCATTCCTAAATGAGTCATAGTAACTCTGTTTTTCATAAAGTCATTGATCAAATAAAGGTAATATGCATGTCAATAGAGAGTTAAGTCATAGGTTGAGTCAAAAAGTGTTGTGTTTATCTCATCATACACCATCAAGGGGTATAAGAGTCCATTATGTTGAAATATTTGTCAAGGTCCTTGTGTCCCTAAGTTTAAAATCATGTCACAAAATGGGAAATTATGTGTCAAGGTCGAGTCATAGGTTAGGAATGAAGGTCATATCAAAATAGGTATCATGGTTCATCATCACACTTGATGAGGTCATAAAAGGGACAATGATTACACTCCATGTCATTTGTACTATTGGTAAGCTTCAAACAGGTGTGTGCTCCTCAAATTTGTTGCGCAAGTTACTTAAATTGGCTTGAGAGGTCTTGTCATCTTTGGACAAGTACTTTCCTTTTAAATTTGCCCCTTATCCACTCATGTATGCATATTTTCCACCTTTTTCTTAGTTTCATTGCATTCACGACCTGTGCATGAGCCATAGCCTCTTGAGGAACATTCAAATCCCTCTTCTACGCAAACAATCTCCCTCGCTACAAAAACGTTGTGCAAATTTCCCTCACTACGCAAAACCTATTGCTATCATTCACTACGCAAACATTGTTTCTTTGTTCTTATTGCGCATCCCTTGAATCACCTTTGTCACTATGCGAAAACCTTTTGAGACCATTGATTATGCTAGTCTATCCCTTGAATATTTCACCTCTCATACCACGAAGGTATGTTACTCTTAGTCAAGATAAACCCTAGCATTGTTAATTTGTTGCGCAAGCTTTCCTATTGAGTTTCAAAATATATTCGCCTTGAACAGTTTGAAATTTACCTTGCAAAGATGACATCATAGGAAAAAAAGAAATACAAGGGAATAATTGTGCTGAGATATGAGCCCCAAGAGCTGACTCTGGTAATCTCAGACCCTACATACAAGGTGTCATTTGAGCAGGTTGGGTGTATGAGATTTTGTGAAAGAATCCAAGGATATAACGTGTAGCTAACCAAGGAGTTCTTCTTGAAATTTGATGGTGTCAATACAGTCATTGTAGGGGTCACCTTTCCAGTATCAAAAGAGACCATATCAGCTGCAATAGATATTCCCATGTAGGGAGAGAAATGCTTTAAAGGTATGCCTCTGGATCTTACGTTTTATATTGATTTCCTCAAGCCTCGGTATAGAAATCATAAAATTGGTGCCACTATTCCCAAGGAGTATGTTTTGGAACCCTATGAGAAGTTGTTTATATTAATCCAAAGGTATTTTACTTGTGAGGGTAGGTTTGACAAGGTATATTAGTACCAGATAAGGCTCCTCATGCATTTCACAGGGAAAATCCCCCTAAACTTACCATTTTACTTGTATAGAAGCCTAGGAAAAATGGAAAACAAAGTCCAAGCCAGGGTTGGCCAACTTAAGAGTAGATTGTTCCATTTCTCCTTGGTAAAGTTGTTAGTGGTTGAGGATCTTATAAAACTGAATAGGGATTGGGACTCTTTCTTAGCATCAACAAATATCCCTCTAGACCCCAAAGGAGATACCCCTCTGTTTGTTGAAAGAATGACATCTAATAGCTCAAGTCATGAAAGAAGAGATGTTGTAGAACATGGAAAGAGAAAAGGAAAGGAGATTGAAAGATATTCACTAATCCAGCTAGTTCTGAAGAAAGGTAGGAGGCTATTATTCACCTATGAGCCCAAGGAGAAATAGGCTCCCAGTAAAACAGTCACAAGGTCATCTGCTAGGAGGCTTCCCATACCCACAGTGCAGACAAAGTTTGTTTAGGATGCAACTTAGGAGATGGATGAAGAACAAGGTAAATCAGGAGAGAAAGATTAAAAGTTTAGGGGAATGCAACAACAACTCAGAGAGGCTCAGCATGTGATAGCTCAGTTTTATTAAGAGAATAGAGAATTGAAAAGGAAGCTAGTTGAGAAGGATTATGAGTAAAAAACACCATAAAACAAAGCAGAGACGAAGAATGAAAGGTCAAAGGGGAAGGAAGTCATGCAAATCCCTGAGATCATAGTTTTAGTTGAGCCTACAACACCTCTAACAAGATCCTCAGCCAAGAAGAATAGTATAGATATACAGGGCAAGCTAGCAGCAAGTGAAAGACCTCTTATTTCTCCCACAGAAGGAGAAAAGAACATAAGATGACTCAATAAGCAATTAAGGGAAGCTCAAGATCAAATCATTCGGCTCAGGGAAGAAAAGAGGATACCAAATGACATATCCATAAAGCACTTTAAAGAATGCAAACCATCCAGAGAAAATGCATGTGTAGCCCTTTCTAGTGCCCAATCAAAATTGAAAAGAAATGCAGCCCTATTTAGGCAAGTGGGAAATTTGAAGGTACAAAACTTAACACTAAGGAAGGAAAATAGGTACCTTAAACAAAAGATGCAATTGAATGATGAAACTAGAAGAAGACTAGAACTACTTGTAGAAGTAGCAGAAATATGACTGAAGAAACTCCACATTTTTGTATTTTTGGGTATGTGACTATCTCAAGTTTTGTTCATATCATAATAGTTGTGGAAAATATGCATTTTGATATTACAGAAAGGTTTCACAAGGATGAGAGCATAAACATTTCTTGAACACTGAAGTTGTTTAGACTGGTAAACTGTCATACACAACACTTATGTAGCGATTCCTCGTTGCGCAAAAGTTGTAGGCACACATGATTATCAAGAACAATGGGAGATGATTGGCATATGAGTCTTGAAGCAAACACAGGCCCCCTAGACACTTGTTTCCATCTGGATCTACACGAATTTAAAAAATGGAGTCTACTACGCAAATGCTTTAGGTAGCGTTTGTGCAACAATAATTCCAGTTTGCTACGCAAAGGTGCCAGAGTTGTCCAACAACGCATGGGATGCCTCAGAGTGGTTGCCAGATGTGCTTGGTGACTCATCACAACATCGTATTCGAATTGTACTCATATATATGATTGTATAAGATATTTTTGTTTTGCATTAAAGGCGGTCAAATGAATTTACTATTTTTAGTAAAGATGTTTAGGAGTTGTTCTCTTCCAATGTAACCAGATCTACCATTGTAGGCAACAGTAGTTTGACTCCTAGCAGCCTAGTGTGGCAATGGGATTCTATATATTTGATCATTTTGATGTAAAGAAGCGTGAGTTGGAAGAAGTATAGATATTTTAATCCTCATTGTAATTTTCTTTGAATCTGAAAGAAATACAAATGTAGAAGTCTTGAAATTTTTATGAAAAAGATTCTAATGGTGGTGATTTGAAGATTGTAATCTTATATTTGTATGTACTTCTTGTGTCCTTACTTTCATATTCACTTTTATTCTGTTTAAATTGGATAATTAAAGGGTCTAGAATTCATCTAATGGTGCTTTAGACTCAAGTGATTTAAACTATGTTTCTCTTCTTAAATAGGTCAGAATTCATCTTCCATGGTGCTCTAATTCTGTTATGTGTTTCTTTTCCTCTTCCACCCTACTTAATCAAACTCAAAACTAAAAGTTCATAACCTTATTTAGCCTTTGTTCCTTTGGGAAGTTCTACCTACCAGTCATTTTTTTTTCATTTGTTTTCAAGGGTTGACTCCATAGCCCAAGAGATACTATACCTCCTTGCTAAAAAACCTTGAAAAGATTACCTCAATCATCTAAACCTAGCCATTAGTTTAAAAAATATCTATCTATCAGAGATCAAGTCTTAGAGAGATCCCTCTCTAGATTGGAAGGGCTAGCTTCCAGCCTTAAAGTTGGTTTGTAGGTTACCTGTGTAGATTGTTTCCTCAGCCCAACAATTTACTCAGTGATAACAGAGGGAATTGACTTTGGTGAGACTTTTTCTCCTGTTGCCAAGTTAACTTCTATTAGATTTATTTTATCTATTATTGTTGATTTTGATCTTGAAGTGGAACAGATGGATGTGAATACAACATTCCTGCATGGGTATCTGGAAAAAGAAATCTACATGAAGCAGCCAGAAGGCTTTGTAGTGAAGGGAAAGAAAGAGTTGGTATGTAAGATAAATAAGTCACTATGTGGTCTGAAGCAATCACCTAGGATGTGGTACCAAAATTTTGACACATACATCCTTGGATTGGGATTTGTGAGAAGCAGGGATGATCACTGTGTATATTCCAAGCAGGTTGGTAATCACTTCATTTATGTAGTGTTGTATGTTAATGACATGATGCTGGTAGGAAATAACATGGATGTTATCAAGGAGGTGAAATCACAACTATCCTCCAAATTTGACATGAAGGATCTCGGTGTTGCTAACTTCATTCTGGGAATGGAGATTAAAAGAGATTGTGCAAACATGAAACTCTGGTTGAATTAGAGAAAATATGTTGAGACGATATTGTAGAGGCTTAATATGCATGGAAGTAAACCAGTAAAGGTTCCTATTCCTATAGGTATAAATTTATCTGCAAATCGGTGTCCCAAGACATAGGAAGAAGAAGAGGATATGTCCCATTTTTTGTATGCCAGTGCATTTGGAAATTTGATGTATGCAATGGTTTGTACTAGGCTGGACATTTCACATGCAGTGGGAGTTTTGAGCATATATATGTCAAAACCAGGGAAGGAGCATTGGAAAACAGTAAAGAGGGTCTTCAGGTGTAGAGTAACAATGGGCATTGCTAACCTGGATTGTTGACTATGTAATCCTGTGAACCCTTGTATGCAAATAAAACAACAAGTGGGAGAATGTTGGGTATGTGTTATATTATTTGCATGTGTGTGTGTGGGCATGTTAGATTCGACAACTGGATATGTCGATCCCAACTTTATTCATCCTTTGTGTTGTTTGTGCTGGGCGCTTTCCTGGGGGGTCCCAGGGGGGGCCAGGATTGCCCCTCTTGGTTACACGTACCATTCAGGGCAACGCCTCGAAATTTGTTTTTGGGCTGTTTTTGCTATTTTTAGCGGTTTTCTAAATTAATCCCAAATTAATGGATTAGGGTTTTGGTAGCTACAAAATACCTAAAATATTGTATATATTGTGTTTTGAATGGTGAAATTAATACAATGAAGATTTGAAAGGTGCGGCACCAAAGAAGGTTGGTGTTCTCTCGGTTAAGGGTTTCCAGCATAAATCGTTGTATATTGTGTGTATGAGCCATTGATTAATTTATGATTTTCTTAAGAATGTGTATGCACTGATTTAATTCACAGGTTTAAAACTTACATAAACCCCATGCATAATCCAATTCTTTTTTTCCCTCAAAATGTCTTTGCACAATTTCTTTTGTTTTTTTTAAATGTAAATGTAAATGTTAAAAGCACAAAGATAAATAATATTTTTATAATTTTAATATTACAACTAATTTTTCTCCGACTGGGATGCCACATCGCTCAACATGACATTGCGCCATATGGAAATCAGCGTAGCCTCCAAGCTCTTCTCTCCTCGCCTGATGTTGTTCATTTACTCTAGCTCTCACCTCTGTAGTCTTTCTCTTATGCCTATCATAATGTCGCAAGTCTCATCGATTGTTGGCTCTTCAAATTATAGTATAGTGGACGTGAATTCCATTTATGATGTTGTAATGGTGATATTATTGGTCCTGGGCCTTGCTATGGCCTCTTTTATCTCACCTTGGATGTCTATCGTGCCCATAATCCCTCCCGCTGACAGAATTGTTGGAAGACACTCTGCTTCCCTCTATTTTTTTCATGTTTGAAGTTTCTTTTGGCTCCCCTTTTTGTCTTTTCCTCTCCCCCCTTGCACTATGCCTTGTGAATGAGATTAACCTTACAAGGATTCGGGAACTTTCCACAGTTCTATAGGTCGCCACCAATCTATCTCTCTGTCCCCCAGTTTCTTTGATTCTTCTCAACAAATATCTTCCCATATGGTAATCCAAGAAGATGAGGAGGTATGGGGCTATGAAATTATGGAAGAGGAAATTCCAACAGTACATAACTAGGATAATGTGGAGGTCCTTACTTCGCCTTTAGCGAGACGAACTCCACCAGAGGATCATATTCCTTTGGCTCAAAGAAATGATATGGGAAAAAACTCTTAGGTTCTAAACGTAGACTCCAGTGATATACGAGAAGAGAATTTTCCTCGCCAGTTCTCGGATGACCAACTTCAGTTAATTTTTTAACTCCATAATTGCAATACCCCGAAATTGTTAAAAACAATTATGACTTATTTTAAAATGTATTATTTTGACTTGATGGATCTTTAAAGATCAAAACAATATTTTTATTTTTGATAATAAAAGGGGCACGTTGAGTAAGACTGTTAAAAGAGGAAGTTACTAATCCATTAAGAGGAATGACCAGTGGAAGCAGAAAGAGACAAGTGGTAGGGCCATTTGATTTTAACTCAAACTGGCAGAGACACAATCCCAGATTTCTAGGAAATCAGAAAAGACAAGTGTGGGATTAAAGATTGACAAGTGGTCAAAGAGCAGGAGGCTTGTACATGTGTCAAAATACCTAGGCAAAAATAAATAATGGATACACAAAGAGAATGGGAGGCCATTTTGTGTACGTGAGAATTGGAAAGAGAAATTCAGTAACATCCTGTACATGACGGGAAGAGAACAATTTCTAGACTTGAGCTCTTGATTTCTGCACGCAGTCACAGTGGTCATTTCCTTTTTCAGATCAGGAAACTTAGCTCGGAGGTGACAAGGAAGAAGGTTGTATCTAATCTCGTCTACAGTTGGGAGGAGCAGTCTTACCCAACTTGTTTTTCCCCAGTTCGACAGTATCAGGTTCAATTTGTTTTTAATATTTGATTATGTAATTTATTTATAAGAAGTAAATTATGTTCTTTATACCTTGGTAATGTTATTATGAAGTATCAGTTATATTCTGAGCATCAAAATTGTCTAGAAGATGTTATGTATCTTCATGTTGATTTAAAGATCTACAAAATAATAAAGATTTATGCATCTCTGCATTAGCTAAAGGCATTTTGATAACTAAAGGAAATATTAAGGATAAAAGAGTATATTAAGCTTGACGTAATAGTCTAGATACAACAAGACTGAAATCAACGATGCCTAATATTAAATCTTAGAGTAAATATAAAAAAATAAAAGTTAGTTTTTACGAGACTCTTAAAATTAAACTAGGTTGAGAAACCCTTTTAATGATATACTGGAAAAATATAACACAAAGCTTTACGTTTCTATAAAAAAAACAAGAGATACATATCAAATTTTAACAGAGATAAAGAACCCTTTTGGGATTATGGTACACAAGTCTCGATTGTCACCCATACAGAACCAGTCGATGACTCTAGTTATAAATATAACTTGCTCAAGAAAAATCGATTCCTCGACCTAAAGTGTACTCTTGTAGTTACCATGTAATAAAGGAGAATTTACAATAAACTTTTGATTCAAAGAAAATAGGCGACAGTAAAATGTCGTAAATTGTAATAGGAATAGAAATTACCATGGGTATATGCCTCTAAATAATTCTTGTAGTAGTCGAAAAAGATGTGTGTGAAGTAAACCCAATCTTCTATGCATCCTGTAAACTTATAATGGTAATAATGAAACTAGATTAAACCCCAAGTAATACTATTATGCATAGGCGATATATAGAAATTTGTTACCTGGTAGAGTTCGTGATGGCGAAAGTTAATGTAGTATTCCACCCCAACGTAAACGGTCAAAATGGCTTTGTGATCTGATGGGTACCCTCCAGAAATAAACAAAGGGCCCATCATTAGAACAATGACCGAACAAGATCTCAATATATTGTATATAAAAACCAAGTATTGACAATGAAAACCCACTTAAATGTACTGAGATGAATACATAAACAAAACCAGAGATCCCAATATCTGGTTGAAGAATTGTATTATATACACAGAGCATAATAGGTCGGATTTACAAGTAAAAACCCTGAAAGTAATTACTCGAAGTACTGTAAATCCTGGTGAGACCAAATAATAAATTTTCATTGAAGCCGCAAGGCCATCTAAATAAAAAACCTTTGCCCAAGCTCGGGGAGGTACCAACGCAATAACATAAAGACTCAAGTTTTGCAATGCTTAACCAATTCCTAAAACTATAAAGAAGAATCTAACACAAGATAACAACAAAGAGTCGAACCTTCCAGATAACTGCTACAGGAAGCCAAACAAAAACAAGACTACCATAACCAAAAAACACTTGAAAAGACGTATCAGTAAGTTAAAAATGAACTATAGAGGAAGCTTGTAGTTACATTGTAAATATCATCAATGAAATCCCAACGAAGCAGTGAAGGTGTATCAAACCAAAATTCTCATATAAACTCTAGGAGGAAATAACCCAATGGTTTAAAATTTCAAAATAGCATTCACCGACAGAAAACTCAACAGGGCTTAGTCACATATAGTATCGTTACAGAAGGCTGAGTCGAGACAACATAATGAAAAAACAAGATAGTAATGACCGAAACCCTCAGCTTGTGTCGGAATAATACAGAAGTCGGCCAGTTCCCAAGATAAGACACATGGAAAACGCTTTTTAGGCCACAAGGACAGGGGATATCTTGAGGTTGACAATGAGTTACTATTCATTTAATACTTAGGTAATGACTAGGTTAATCGTAGGTAAACCACTTTAATTCAAGTAATAAATCAATGGTGGGTTCCACGGGATGTTGTGAGATTAGTTTATATGTCTAGAAGGACCTTACCACATGTTTAGTGAGACCACCAAGTGTACCTTAGGACTATGATAAGCATGCTATGATTGCTTTGACTTATCATAAGTTTGCTAGTAGTTTCAACCTTAGGTAAACCCCATAACACCAAGACTAAATGACAAGGTATCTGATAATTAGAATGTTTTATGTGTTCTTAAAGAAGTTAAATTGCATATTTTGGACATCAATATATCAATATATTGTATGATATAAAATTGTTACCATATATACACATGAATCAAGTAATGAAGGCTTATATGAATATTTCATTTATATAAGACTAATCCTTGGAAAAACACTTATGAATACACAAGAGGAGGTAAAACTTTGTACGATTACATTAAGTACAAAAAAAAAGGGATAGATTGGAATCTCATGACAATAAGAATTAAGAAATCTTAAGAACGAAATGTTGAAATTAGTTCCTCATGAAATTACATGAAATTACAGTATATTTGCTTTTGGTTTATCAAAAGTAATTTATGCTAAATTCAGAACAATAAAAGAAAAAAAAAATTGGTGTAAGGTTTTAGTTTATTTAAGGACATGTTACAGTAGTGACATAGCAGAACAACGTTTTCGTCAGGAGATGATGGACCACAAGATAGCAGAGCTCTTCGACTCGCTCACCAGCCAGCAACCCTACCAACATTGTCCAGAATGCCAACACCAATGCGCTTTTGCTCCATCCTGGCCAATTCCTCCTCGCAACGGTGGAAGCTGCTGTCAATCCGACGTTTGATTCAACAATCTTGCTATGATTTTTGCCTATCTTTTAATTTATGTTTATGTAGTTTTTAAAAATGTTTTATATCTATGCTTTCTCTGTAGCCACTCTGAAAAAACTATATATTTTACTTTTAATCCTCACGACAGAGATTTTAAGATATATGGGATCTGGTGCTGAAGCTGGTTTCCATTTTTGGCAGTCATGTATTTAAAACTTAGTTTTATGAAGGTAATATAAACTTCTAACTAAAAATAAATAAAAAATATTACAACTAATTTTTTCAATTTTAAGTTTTAATATTTTTTAATTTCACAATAACCTTTTAATTTAAGTTTCAATATTTTAAAACTTTAAAAGATTGTGTCGTGGTATTTTTGTTAAAGTCTATTTCACACCACCTTTTAATTTAAGTTTCAATGTTTTATAACTTTAAAAGATCGTGTCGTGGTATTTTTGTTAAAGTCTATTTCACACCATTTCTTTATTTTTAATATAAAGATAAAAATATTTTTATAATATTTTATATTACGCGTTTCTTTTCACTTTAACTTTTAATATTTTAGATTTTACACTAACATTTTAATTCAACTTTTAATATTTTTAAACTTTAAAAGTATCTTGTTTTTTTTTTCACCAAGAAAAAAATAGTCTCACTGCTATTCTATTAAGAATCAAGTGAAACTATCATAAGTACATATCTTTTAACATTCTACTTTTGACTTCATATTTCTCAATAAATTCATGAGAAAATCAAAAGTTTCATGTACCTTGACTACAAAATATAAGTATCTATATCATCCTTGAAGATGACATGTTGTCCTACTTAGTTCATTATCATATCATTGTCTTGTATCAAAGAACTGGAAAAATCATAATGGGGTTAGAACAATGGGATTTTTTCTATGTGCTTTGTAACTCCATCTAAATTCTCCTCAAGGAAAAGCAACCCCGGGGAGCAATTTAGCGCCCGTTTTGAGAGCCAATCAGTAATATGGTTGAAAATTATGTGCACATGAATGTATTTTACACTTACAAACTGCTCTTGAAGTGCTTTTATTTTCTGTTGTCAAGGTCTGAGATAGGTACAATTGAGGTTTGTGGCACCTTTAATCCAATCAATGGTAACTTTGGAATCTTTGACTATCATTAATCTGCTCAAAGAAAGAGTTTTAGCCAAATGTAAAAGTCCCCACAGTCCTAAAAGTTCTTCTTTCATATTGTTTCCCTCTCCTCCTGTGAAAAAGGCCTTGAAGTTATGAACATTGTTGATTTTAATATATAAATCAATGCCACACTTATTTCCTGAGGCAGCCCCATCAAAGTAACCGATTGGAGAATCATCAAAATATACAAGGTTTGGGATGTAATCCAACTTATCTGGCTTTAGATCTTCTTGGATTTCTTGGATTGATAAAAAGATCTTCTTTACAATGGTTGAATCTTGTCTTTGCTAGTTTTCGAATAAAATCGTGTTCATGTATTTCCATATGCCCCATATCACCATGAAGGGGATGTGTCTTTTCTTTGGATGTCTGAAAAAAAAATTGAGGAGATTTCCTTCTAATGTCTGGTCACCCCATTCAGCCTGGATCTTCAGATGAGCTAGGATATCTTTCCATAGAAATTTTGAGACTTTGCAGGAGTTGAAAATGTGTTATGTTGAGTCTTCGACGGCTAGGCATAAGATGCACGCAAACGGTATGATTCCCCCTCTTCACTGGTAGTTTACCCCAGATAGTATATTGTCCTTTAAGCATAACCATACAAACAATATGATTTTACTTGGAGTTTTTACCAGCCATATGGATTTGAACCACCAATGTTTCTCTTCCTTGAAGTTTGCATGAATAATGGAATGAAAAGCTAAATTGATAGGTACAGAACTCGTTGAAGGGTTCCATGACCAGACCAGATGGTCATTTGAATCGAATAGAGAGATACCACTTGTTCGAATGGTTAAAACGAAAGAGTCCCATTCTTTTGCAAGCAGACCAATTAGTTTTGAATGATTGGAATCTAACCGAACAGTTGAGACGGTTGACGCATAGGGGCGGACTGCTTGGGCTAGTGTATAGATGTTCTAGTTGTGAATTTGTGAAACAAGAATAGGGGAGAAGAAACACCTATCATTACCTCAAATAAAAGCATCTAGGTCGATAGAAATTAAGTTTTTGTTTCCCACAGTCCAAGCTATCCATATTAAAATGATTGGAAGGGATGACAGTAGGGATGTCCAAATGATGGAAGCAGATGGGAAGTGGAAATTATTTATTTTTATCTAAGAAGGAACATCGATTCCTTTCAAATATTTTTTTCTTAGCACTATGCTCCATAGCTCGCCGCCAAAGAGGCATCTCTAGCAAGACTTCACTGGTAGTGCTTGGGCAAACCACTCAAAATTCTGTAAGCCCCATCCTCTACATTCCTTTGGGAGAGCGATCTTTTTCCAACTAGCTAGGTGGAAGCCATTTGTTTTCTTGGACCCTCGCCAGATAAAGTTTGAGACGAGTTTTTTGATTCGCTGCAAGGAAGTTGAAGGAATTTTAACTAGACTAAGCCAGTAGACAGGTAAACTCTGTAGGACAGCCTTTTCCGGAATGACTCTGCCGCCAAGGGAAAGCCACCGGAAGGTCCAACTTCCTATTCTTTTTTCTATATTTTTTATTAGACAACTCCAATCTGCCACTCTATAGTTGTTTGCCTTTAAATAGTATCCTAGACACTTCATCCCTTCATCGAACTCCTGGAATTGAATATTAAAAACCGAGCTCAGTTTTTTGGCAAGATTCAGAACAATATTTTGGGCTATGAAGCAGGATTTTTGGCAATTTATAACCATGCCTGAAGCTTTTCAGAAGTGTTTTAAAATTGAGTGAAGAGAAGTCCACTCTTCAAAATTGGCATTCCCCAGAATGAGTACATCATATACGAACATTAAGTGAGAAATAAAAGTGTCTACTGCTATTTTGATTCCTTTGAAAGAACCACTAGAGGCTGCCTTTTTGATCTGTCTACTTAGGCAATCTATAATGAGCAGAAACAACAAAGGTGGGAGGGGACATCCCTGTCTCAGGCCTTGATGACTTTTGAAAAAAGAGGTCGGAGAACCGTTAAGAGCACTACCATACTGACATTTTTGACACAAGCCATAATCCATTGGATGACATCCCACTTTAGCCCAATCTGGATAAGAACTAATCTTAGGAATTGCCAACTGACTTTATCGTAATCCTTTTTTAAGTCCAGTTTCAGGATGACTGAGCTGAGTTTTTTTTATTTAACTGTATGGAGGCTCTCCTGTGCTAGGCCGACAGCATCATAAATCAGCCTGTCTTTAAGGAAACCGAATTTCTCTTTAGTTATGTAGGAGGCTAGTTTACCTTTGATTCAATTTGCAATAACCTTTGCAATCACTTTGTATACAAAATTACACAAGGCTATGGGCCTGAAATCATTGAAAGTGGTTGGTTTGCTCACTTTTGGAATAAGAGTGAAGAAAGTAGCATTTAGAATTCCTGGAATGTATCCTTTATTTTTGGACTCCTCAACAGCTAAAAGGAGGTCCTTTCCCAAAAGATCGAAGGAGAGAAAAAATTCTTGCGTCCACCCATGCAGACCTGGACTCTTCTCTTTTGGCAAGTTCTTAATAGTAGACTCAATTTCTTCGATGGTGACTGGCACCCCTATTTCATCACTTTCTGCATTGGAGAATATTCTTGGGACATCTTTTATGATTTGGATCTGGTTCTGCATGTCTTCTTCTTCAGGGGTCTCAAATTGCGACTTAAAAAAATAATAAGCATGCTTCTTAATCTCCTTTTCATTGGAAAGGGTCATACCATCATCATTGTTGATGTCCCAAATTGTATTTTGTATTCTTCTTTGTGTGGCGAATTTGTGAAAGAATCTGGTATTCTTGTCGTCGTTTTGCAGCCAGAGAGCATGGCTTTTTAGGTGCTAGGACGATTCTTCATTGTCTAGAATCTTATCTTTCCTTATCTTGAGAGCTCGCATGAGGTTTAATTCCTCCTGAGAAAAAATCTGGGACTGTTGACTTTCTAAAATCTTTGATAGGCTTGTTTCTATGAGTGTTAAATCCACCTTCTGTTGATGCTTTTTTCCCTTTTGCCCGGATATCACTTGTTTCTTTAAAAATTGGAACTTTTCACACAAAAGAACACAGGCGAAGTTGTTAGACCAGTTTTGCATGGAGTCCCATGTTGTGTGGATAAGAGTTCTGAAGTCCAGATCTATTATCCAAGTACTGTTGAATTTGCAGGGAGCGAAAGCACTACTGCGGTCGGAGAAAAATTGCATGCATATCGGATTATGATCTGATATGTCTGAATTAATAGTCCAGGACTTGAGAGAGTTCTTACTGGAGAGAATATTTCCATCCACAAGAAATCTATCGAGGCATTTTGAGATGCCTGCCTTACCAGAGTGGCCATTTCGCCAAGTCGGGGTCAAGCGTGTTGGGGCAAGGTCCACCAATCCAGATTCCTGTAAAATATTTAAGAAATAATCCGAGAGTGGATCAGATCTTACCGAGCTCCCTCATATCTCTCGAGAGGAGAGAATAAAGTTTAGGTCACCACCAATAATGAGCCTCGGTTCTTTAAGGAGACCAGAATCCACGATCGGTTGCTAGAAGATTTCACAATCCTTGTAAGGTGCATAACAATTGAGTAATTTGACTTTATCCGCTATATTTCTAAGCCTGCCTTCCAAGTAGATACCTACATTGTTGCCAAGAGAATTCAACTTAGCCAAAACAGGGTTCCATCCAACTAAAAGTCCACCAGATCTTCCATTAAGATCCAATGCCACACAGTTCCATGTGGGAAAGCACTTTAGGAAGGAGCTCTTGGCCTTGTCAACGATTACTAAGGTCTCTTGAAGGAACACTATAGTTGGAGAGGTTTGAATCAAAAGTAGGCACTACCAAACCCACGTAGGTCGAGGGAGAAAAGGATCATAGGTCAACCCCTAAAGATGGATTTCTTACTCCAAGGGACAAAGGAGAGGGTCGATCAATCGATTCAATCATGGAGTCTTTAAGAAGGGATAACGAGGGTGAGGGAGGGGGAGGGAGAGGGGACAGGCCGCCTTCTATAGCACCTGGTGGTTTCGTGGAGTGAGGGTGTGGTTTCTTTTGGATGGTTACATTAGACGTGTAGCCTAAAAGGGGGTCCAGGGTAGAGGCACTAGTGATCGAGAGGTTTACAGGGGAGAGGGTGGCAAAGCAAAAAGACGAGGTAGGTTGGGGTTCAAGCAGGGAATTGGAAGAGGGAGGAGGGGAAGGGGGGACTAAAGGAGCAGGGTCTTTGCTAGAAGGAGCAGTAGGGGAAGGAAGGGGGTCCTCGAAAATAGCCCTGGAAATGGGAGGGATGAGAGTGGGACTACCAGAGGGGAAAGCCCTAGAGGAGGGGCCTAAAGGGTCTTCCAAAGCTGGGTTGTGACTCATCAAAATTTTCTAGAACTCCCCGAAGATTTCCTGTACCCATTTTTCATGGTCACAAAGAAAACCCGATTCTTGATCAGATAAAGAAGAGAAAAAGGTAGGGAAGAAAGGAGCCATCTTACCCAAGAAGGACCCTGGCTTAGAGAGAGGCTAGGGAGGAGGTGAAATCTTACCATCAGGAACCAAATTTGAAACTTTATCTTCTCCAATCCAAGAGTCCGATTGACATGAATCTTTAAATGACCAGATAATCCACAACTATGACAGCGGAAAGCCTCTTTCCAATAGTCGACAGGCTGGCTCAAAAGCCTATCTCCAATGGCTATTTCAATAGATGCAAGATGACCTAGGTCCATTTCAAATTCCACCAGCACCCATGCAATCCGTTTGTTACACCATCTTAAGGAATCTGTGTCAAAATAAATAATTTTTCCAACGGAATTGGCGATTTCTTTGAAAATGGTCGCAGACCAAAATTCAATAGGGAAATTCAAGAGAAGCATCCAATTTTTTCTTCAGGAGAGCACTTCTGAAAAAAGGTCTGAATTTGGGGTACCACCGCTTGAGCATTAGGACACCACGACCCAAGAGCTAGGGGGACTCTAAAATGCATTTAAGGTCCTCTTCCGAAAGAAAATGGAATATCAACCAATGGTTAGAAAGGATGTTGAACCTAGGGCAATAGCCCACTAAAGGTTTCCATTGGTTTCAAATCCAGTCCTCAATATGTGTCTTGTTCATTCTTACATAGAAATTTTTTCCAATCAGAGCTTTCTCTGAAAGGCTCAGGATTCTTCTCAAAGCAAGGTCCTCCCCAAGAGTGCATTGTGGGGTAGATTCCTGGACTTTCAGGCTTTTTAACTTCCTTCTTTGACGAGCAGACTGACCAGAGAGGCGCTAGGGTTTTTTGCCTGGATCTACACTTGTCTAAGAAGATATTGGACGGGATCGGGTAGGCTGAGAGTTAGGGATAGCTTATGAGTAGTTAGAAACAAGAGAGGCAACAAAGGGCTTCAAAACTTCAGTTGAAGCCTTGATGTAAGACCTTTCAGGCTGTGGAGCAATGGGAAGGGAAGGTGGAAAAGACAAGGTTGTACAAGAAGGAAAAGTGGGAGAGAAAGGTGGTCGGTCTCATGGTCTATTAGAGGTGTATTTAACATTGACAAAAACGAGGTTCGATCCCAAAAGAGCACTAGGAAGGGGTGGCTTCGCCACCTAGATGGGGATGCCACTGGGAACTCCATTAAGAGGGGAGTTTGACGATGGGTTGCCTGAGGACTTCCTTAAGCAGTCATAAAGGACTCGGTACGTGTCATCCTCCAAAAAAATCCCCTCCCTGGCCTAAAGCTCGTCTTCATCCACCCAAGTGGTGTCTAGTTGTCCTTCCATGCTGTCACTGCATGGACTTGTAAACATTTGAAAAAAGAATGAAGCATTTACATTAAGGTGGCAATTAGGATTTAGACAATGTAAATAATTCTAAATCATACATGTGATACATTTTAACACCTTATGAGCTTAAATGATCATATAATCATATTTACAGTTTCATATTTCAGATTCCATGTAAGCGCTAAAATAACTAAAAAGTTTTCATGGCGTGTAAGTGCCATGCCATTTGTTGTGTACTAAGTGATATTAAGTGATATTTGTTGTGTTTTCTAATATGGTTTTTTTTTTTTGCATTTAGAGTAGCTAGGTGTTTTTATAGTAGTTTCAATTAAAAAATTAATTATATTTGATATGAAATAATAAAAAATAAATTTACATTTTAAGAAATTGGATCTTGTAAATGCTTCATAGTTTTGAGTTTAAGATAGATTAATGTTGGTTTAACAAACCTTAACATTATGAGTATATTTTTCTTATCGTAAAATAGTTTTGGACTATTCACCTATTTCCTTATATTCAATAAACATGAGCTCTTAGCCAATCATTTTACAATAAAAAGTTCTTAGCCTATCATTCTACAATAAAGTCAATAGTTTGTACAATGATTATTCACATTTAAAACTCTATTCAAATTAAAATATAATCTCGTATCTAACAAGGGAAAAAATATTTATAAAATATTGCCATTTGTTACCATACGTTTATTCACCTGTTTTATCCTTCACTGACTCGCTAACTCCCCTCAATTGCAGTAATTACGCCGAAAGGCGTACACCTATTGACAATGGGCACATTTAATGATCTTTTAATATTAAATCTTAATCTTATGGCCAACAATTGAAGATGCTGGCATATTCTTAGTAGTCCTCCCAAATCAATGGATGAGATTTTCTATTCATAACTTCTTTGTATTTATAAATGCATGCGTTAACATGTTTACTTTTTCACATTTACCTAATCATATTAAGAAATTACTATGAAGCCATATGCTTGCCACGTTAAGATGATTAACAAGAATTAATATGTATGCAAAATTTTATTGCCACGTTTAGATGTTTAACAGAGACTACCTAAAATGGATTGCAGGTATAACTGCTGGAATATAAACCAAACTAAGTTGTGAACCGTGACCACGTTTCACTGATCGATATATGATCGATATATTTTCTGTCGTTTCATGTTATAGCCGTCTTAAGTTAATTCGTGATACTTGGCTTTCGATTTGCACGATGCTTGGCTTTGGCTCTTAATAGTGTTCGCTTTTTGCATGGGCAATGGTGTTCGCCTTTAGGCGTACATCAGCCATGGGTTTAAGTGGCTACGCTAGTCTGATAACAATGAGAAAAAAACAATATTTCCGAGCATCCAAGCCTCAAATTCGAGCATGTGCCAACCTCACCAGTTGTGGTGGTTTCCAGATTTCTCCAATGTCAGGGATGAAACAAACTCAATATAGTCGACACAGCCGCCCAATTCGGCATCCCGGATGCTAAAACGTCTGGTGAAAGTGGAATATGAGTGCCTGCGGGACGTGGTGGGATGATATCATAATCATTTTGTTGGCTACTAATGATATTGTTCCATGGTCGTCCAGCGGATTCGGGTAAGGGTGGAGGAGGTCCGGACTGTAGTCTCATAAAGTGCGTGCACCAGGTAAGCTTCTCTGTGCGAGGATTTACAAATGTGTTTTTATTTGCTTTATATGGGGATAACAATGTATCTGTTTAGCTTATGTATCACTTGCATATTTTTAAAATTGAATACAATATTTGGCATTGGGTGTGTATATTCATTTAAAATATAAGTTAACCCATAACGACATTGTGTGATTACAACATTATCTAGTAGCTAAGTTGCCAGATACCATAAATGGGAACTATACGAGAAATGGCATTTGAACGATTCACATATAAGAAATGTATAGACTATATATAAAAAAAAATCATATCTAATACTATATATACAAATATTATCAAACAGACTGGGTCGGAAGAAATATTGCATGTTGTAGATAGTGTGGTTTGAACATTTCAAATGTTATAATCTAAATAGAGAAGTGAACATATGGATGAGTATATGAAACCTCATTAAAATTACATATTTTTTTCCATTTTTCATAATGCCAAATTCTATGTATTTTTTTAAGATCTTCAATGGAAACATGCCTTGCAAAGAACAGATTCCTTTCAACTTAGATTTTAGGGATAACACTTCTACCAAAATATTTTTGGACTTCCATCGGGCCTCATCCCTAAACTCATGTTTGTGTGTGGGGTAGACCATAGAAACAAGACTCTTTACAACTCAACAGGTACTCTCAATTTGACTCTACTCTTCGAGTTGACAATGTGATTCAAAATTCCATCAACACCCTTCGTAAAAAATTGTCAAACTCAATTTTGTTCACTATGTTTGTTGAGTCTATAGTTCCTTATTTTTGTGAGTGTATATTCCTTGTTTTTTTAACAAGCAGAGTTCTTACAGAAAATTTGTGAAGTCCCCAAGTTGGCTCTTCATTTTGGGTTCGTTGATTTGTCACCAATGCTAGGTCATTCATAAATTATGCTTGTCCCCTCTAGGTAAAATTAACTATATTTCTTTGTATTTTCTTAAGCCCCTTTTCATTTCAACTAGCGCCCAGGTTTGAGCTACAGGTGTTTACTCATTGATTTTGTTTGTCCCCTCCAGGTAAATTAACTATCCCTCTTTGTATTTCTTTAAACCCCTTTTCATTTCAAAGACGATGATTTCAACTTAATTGAAGATATGGAAACGATTGTTCACCAAACAACTCCCATTATCATGCCATCGCCCCTTAATCGTGATTTATGTCCTTCCTTCTCTTCCATTTTATGCAAATTCCCACATAAAATCGACCAATTCCTATAACCAAATAACAACACTATCCACGACACAACCAGGTCGCCAGTGATTTTCTCATCAGCAAATGAGGCTTAACAAATGAAGATACCACAAAAAACTTTAGACATAAAAAATAAATTATTTGGAAGAAGTTTTGTAAAATTGACCCATAATTTGGAAGAAGTTTTGTAGTTGTTAAATGGTTGTGGTTTGATCATCACTGCTCAGGTTCGAAGGGTGGTCCTTTGTAACCTACGCTTCTCTTTCTTAAATCCAAAAGAAATGTAAAATATAATCTCAACTTCCTTAGGACTTTCATAAAAGAATAAGATATCTCCAAACTAGTTATAAATGATGCATCTATATTTGGTACCAGAGAGGATAAGATTAAATATGGAACTTCACTTTTGCTAAGATTGGGCTTGGAGGGTAATGCATTATAACATTTAGTGGTGAAGCTACCTCGTCTGCTGAAGATGTCTATAAGATTGTTGGGTATGTTTATTTGTCGAATTTGAATATGCATACGGACAGAAATAGTAACATTGTTCATCTTGTGAACATAGTTGGATCAGACCAACAATGTTTGTGATTGCATTTGCAATAATGTTTTTAATTGCCTTGTAGATACTTGCAAAATCGACTTACTTTGTTTACAAGTGGTCCTAAATCTACAGTAGCATGTCTGCAATTATTGCATGCGAGCATTCAACAAGACAATTCAAATTTGGAGTTACACGATAGTTGAAAATATTGGCAAGATGTGGGATGAATATGGCCTTATGAGGTATTGAAAGATATGAATGGTCCATTTTGGAGGTTGGTACAGGAAAGTCATTTCCATAAGAAATGGTCCAGACAGTCATTCCCTAGGGAAGATTCATTCTCTCCAGGTTGCACTATGATTAGTGTCGAAGGAATGGCCCAGTTAGGTGAATGGTCCAGGTTAAACAATCAGGGACATGCATTCCCTAGGGCTCACTCATTCTCTCTAGGTTGCACTATAATTAGTTTCATAGGAATGGCCCAGTTAGGTGAATGGTCCGGGATAAGAAATCAGGGACAATTATTCTTCTATGCTTGGGAAGAATAGTCTAGATAGCCCACGACTGATATTTTACTTTCTGAGGGTAGATGCTCTTCCAGATATCACAGATGTGAGTAGAAGAATGGACTAGATGACTCAGTTTACATCATGATATTGTTTATGCAAATGATATGATTGTTGAAGAGATTGTATGTCTCTAGATAGTAGTTGTATGCTATTATGAATAGACACAGTTGTGTTCTATTGGATGGCATTGTTTTGATAGCCATGGAGACTTTCCAGTTGGATAGTGATGATGGTGCTCATGATTTGATCATGAGATAGCATGTGTGGCTATGATGATGCTACCCGATGAATGGTATGTTTGTGCTCAAGACCATTTCCTTTAATACCTCCCTAGCTAGGAGGGAGTGTTGATATTATGGTAGTTGCGGGAGGTATTAACCTCAACTTGTAACCATTGATGAGACTATAATATTCTGGGAAGCAAGAGAAACCCTAAAGCTTTGGATAATAACCCTAGAAGACAAGTCAACTTAATAGAATAGTTAATATTGATTTATTATCCCCCGAGAAGATAATTCGGCCCAATCAGTTAAGATGGAGCAGTATAAATAGAGGGCACTAGAGCTCATTTATCACTCACTCACTCACAACTGCATAAGACCAATGGTGCGCAATTTTGGAGTGGAGCTGCAACTACAGCTGCTGCAATTGGTATTTCAGTTTCTGGCTTGGAATTTATGCTTGGTCTTTGGTTATCTTTGCTTGGTACGCTATCCTTGGTTGGCTATTGATCTGCTACTGATATTATTCTCTCTGTCAAGGTTAAGGTGCTTGAGGGTGGCCTTTGTGCCTATGGTTGGGTGACAATATTGCTATATTGTTTATGATTAAACGAGCACATCCACTTTTTTAATAGGTTATGGGCCCACAACTCCTTCAGTCAATCTAACCACTGGAAGGAAGCTAAGCCATAATATTATCAATCTCATTGAATAACTGTTGCTAGGGTTTCTAGCAGGTGCAGTTACTGAAGCATTGTTGCTAAGGTTACTAGCAGGTGCAACTGCAAATCCTAAAACCTCTTGCCCAACACCTTATGATGTAACCCCTTACTCAAGGAGAATATATTCTAGTGCACCTTAGTCCAGTGCACCTATTGGCACTCTCATAACACAAAAACATCAAGGTTGATATTTTGGGTCAAAGTCAATGTTTGACCAGTCAAAGTCAATGTTTGACCAGTCAAAGTCAAAGTTTGACTAACTATCAGTCAACAGAAATCATGAATGAAAGGACAGATCATCTACATTATTCATCTCTTACAGGAACTCTTGAAGATGACATGTGGATAATTGATAGTGGAGCTTCCAGGCATATGACAAGAGACCATGTCAGACTCTCCAATCTGAATGAAAAGAAGACATCCTATAAGGTAGAACTTGGAGACAAGAACACCTATCCATTCAAAGGAATTGGTCAAGCCTCCATCAAATTGAAATCTGGTAACAATTTTCATTTGAGCAATGTCTTATATGTACCTGGTTTAGAAAAGAATCTTGTATCTATATATTGCCTAGAAGGCAAAGGAAATAGAATAGCCTTTGTGGATGGTGAAGTACTATCTTGGTCTAGAGACTCCAACATAGAGAATGCTAGAGTTATTGGAACTCATGAAGGTAGATTATACAGACTACTAGAACATAATTATGAAGCTATTGTACATGATGAATTCAATCCCAGTGAACTTTGGCATAGAAGGTATGTTCATCTTAACTATCAAGCATTACCTTTCCTCGAGAAAATGGTTGAAGGAATGCAAGAACTAAAATCTACACATGCAGGAATTTGCAGAGGATGTGCACTTGGTAAAAATGTTAAGAAGCCATTCTCAAGTAGCAATAATAGATCTAAGGAAATCCTAGATCTAATACATTCAGATGTTTGCGGTACGATGCCAGTCAAATCTCTATGAGTTTCTCTTTATTATGTAACCTTCATATATGATTACTCAAGAAAGACTTGGTTATATCTCTTGAAGATAAAGGATGAAGTTTTCAGCAAGTTTCAAGAATTCAAAGCAGAAATAGCAAACCTCACAAGCAAGAAAATCAAGACTTTGAGAACAGATAATGGAGGAGAATACACACCCAAGGAATTTGTTTCATTTTACAAGTCAACAGGGATTAGGAAGGAGCTAACCATTCCTCATAATCCTCAACAAAATGGTGTAGAAGAAAAGAATAATAGAGCCATTGAGGAAACCGCGAAGGAACTAATGAATGATCAAGGTTTATCCATTTATTTATGGAGAGAAGCAACCATGACAACAATATATGTTCAGAACAGAATTCCCCATTGCATATTGAAATATATGACTCCAAAAGAAGCCTTATTAGGAAAGAAACCCAATGTGGAACACTTAAGAATCTTTGGGTGCCCTATTTACATTCATATCCCCAAGGATAAAAGGAAGAAACTAGAACCCTCAGGAAAGAAGGGCATATTTGTTGGATACAATGAATCATACAAATCCTACAGAGTTTATATTCCAAAACAACATAAGATTGAACTCAGCAGAGATGTAACCTTCAATGAGAAGACGACTTTCAAGAAATCAATAGAAGAATCCATGGAAGAAGAGGAATGTGAAGAGCCTAAAGAAGAAAGCACCTATCTTCCAGAAAGTCATTATGAAGAACCAGAACAACTTGATCATCCAATGCAACCATGTGAACCCATTGAATTAGTCATTGTACTTGAAACCAGAAAAAGTCCATCTTGGCTTGAAGCTACTCTACAAGAATAAAAAAGACTCAAAGCTCCAAGCAACACCTTCAGAGAAAGAAAAAAAAGCCCAAAATATTCTCCATCTATGCATCATGTATGGCAAAACTTATAAATGAAGAACTTGCCGCATTTGAAGAAGCAACTCAGAAGAAACATTAGAAAGAAGCCATGACAGAAGAACACCAGTCTATCGTGAAAAATTATGTGTGGGAAATTGTGCCTAGACCCAAGGAAAAATCAGTGGTAACCTCAAAATGGGTTTATAAGATCAAACATGTAGTAGACAGAAGCGTGGAAAAATACAAGGCAAGGTTCATAGCTAGAGGGTTCTCCCAAAAGGAGGGAGAAGATTATGATGAAAACTTTGATCCTGTTTCCATATATACTTCTATTAGATCCATTATGTCTCTTGTTGCTTCCATGGGATGGAGTCTAAATCAGATGGATGTAAATACAACTTTTCTCAATGGAGCAATTGAAGAAGTAGTATACATTGAACAATCTCAAGGTTTTGAAGTACATTAAGAGACACTCATGTTTGCAGATTAAAGAAATCCCTTTATGGAATCAAGCAAGCTCCAAGGGTTTGGTATTCCAGAATAGACAGTTTCTTAATAAGACTTGGTTTTTCTAAGAGTCGTGTAGATCCAAATCTCTACTACAAAGTTGTGAACAATGCACCTATGATCCTACTGCTATATGTCGACGAATTATTCTTGGTAGGTGCAGAGTCTCTCATCACCCAGTGTAAGAAGGAATTAGCTTATGAGTTCAATATGAAATATCTTGGCCTCGTGCACTATTACTTGGGACTAGAAGTATGGCAAAAGCATGGTGAAATATTTCTTGGACAAGGAAAGTATGCAATGAATATTCTTCAGAAATTTGGAATGATGGATTGCAAATCCATGGCCACTCCTATGACCAAACATATAAGAAAAGTAAGAGACTTAGATTCTGATCGAGTAGACCCGTCCCTATATCGGAAATTGATTGGGTCATTGATGTATCTAGTGAATACTCGACTAGATATTTGCTTTGTTGTAAACACTTTAAGCTAGTTCCAGGTGGAACCCAGACATTAGCACTGGATAGTTGCAAAGCATGTTCTAAGATATATTTGTGGGACACTAAACTATGGTTTAAGATACACCTCATCCAGTGATATACAACTTCATGGATTCACAGATTCATATTGGGAAGGGAGTGCAGAAGACATAAGGAGTACTTCAGGGATGTGTTTCAGTTTGGGCTCTGCTATGATATCATGGGCCAGTAGGAAACAAAAGTCTATTGCACTCAGCACATCAAAAGTAGAATATATCGCAGCATGTGAGGCATGTACTGAATCAGTATGGCTGAGGAAGTTGATTTCTGGATCATTTGATCAGGTACCAGATTCAACTGTAATATACTGTGACAATCAAAGTCATATAAGGCTATCATAACACCTAGTGTTTCATGATCGATCAAAACATATTGATATCAAATACTACTTTATTCGTGATAAAGTCCAGGAAGGAGAAGTGAAACTCCAGTATATCTCCACAGATGAGAAGGTGGAAGATATTTTGGCAAATCGCTTGTCCAGGATAAAGTTTGCGTACTTAAGTGACAAGATGGGGCTCGTGGAGATAACTCCCTTAGTTGAAAGGGAAGAGATGGCTCCCCAGGTTGGGAGGGAGAACTGATACATATTATTGATTCAAAGACAGTCATTTTATAGTTTGGAAAATGGTCTAGGTTGGGCAGTTCCTTTCCAGTATGGAAAGTGATTTGAGATTTCTGACGGGCATGCATTTTCCAGCTCGAAAAATGGTCCAAATCGGACCATCATTTTCGTAATGAAAATGGTTCGAAAGATTGTTGATGTACAATAGACAAAGATTCCTCTTGTGGCCATTGTGGGGGAATGTTATAGGAAAATCATTCTTCTTGGCATTCACTCTAAGTAGTGGTCAAGTAGAATGTTCTGCCTCGCCAGATAGTCATTCTTTCGAAGTTCACAGTTGTGAGCAGTTTCGAAGAATGGTTCGTTTTGGAGGTTGGTGCAGGACAATCATTTCCTTAGGAAATGGTCCAAACAATCATTGCCTAGGGCAGACTTATTCTCTCCAGGTTGCAATTTGTTAGCGATAATTCTTGTCTTGGGATAGAAAGCATTCGGGTCTACAAGTTACACAAGATGCGCCCGAACACAGTAGCGGAAGGATTTCTATTTCAATCAGCAAGTCAAGCGAGTGGGCAAAGTTTTTCCATCGGCAGCTGAGATCTATCCACGAAGCATATCAACGGTTATCGGGAGCTCGGAGTTGGCCGAGTCACGCCAAGTATAGCGCAGAAGTTTTCAAAGAGGTGAACGGTCAGAAGTCTCCATGGAGAACTCACGAAGTAACGAGGGCCGTTGATCGTGATTAGTTGATGCGTGGGTCCATTTCTTGAACTCGGGGTTCGTAAGTTAGGAGGGCGGACCATATTCTTTGGTTGTGCGAGATCTCAAGACGCGAAGTAGCGAGAAGACAAGAGTCGTCCATCTGAGGAGGACAAGTGGCAGAGATCGGTGATCTCACGAACTCGGGAGTTCGCAGGGTAAAGACCCAAGTATTGGGTACTCAAGTCGTGAGGACGCGAGAAGCGAGAAGGTGAATAACCGTTAGATCTGGATCGAGGAGAACTGTTGGATCCGCACGTGGGATCGCGTATCGGGGCCTCGCAAGTAAAGGCTTGAGAATTTGGGCGCGGGGATCACGAGATTGCGAGAAGCAATATCCCGACAGCTCGAGGCAGTGGGGCCCATAGCAGAGTCGGTGAGTGGAATACAGGTGGCACGAAGCCTCGGGATCTCACCGAGAGAAGTCCCGAAGTATTGGTGTTAGGATCCGCGAGACGTGAAGAGCCGAAGGCATCCCGGACTTGGGCCCACAGTCTTGCCGAGGTGATCAGAACCATCCATCAAAGAGGGACACATGGTTTGCGATTAGGCTACTCTCCTCCTTGTCCCTCGCAACTTTGAAGATCGAGGACCAGCCTCCTCCCAACCGCGAGACGCAAAATGTCGAAAGCGCCTTTGAAGATAGGCACGGGGTTACAGCCCGTGGTCACTTGGGGGTGATAGAAAGAACTGTGCAAGGGGCCGAAGCACCGGGTTTGGCTGCAGAAGGGATCACTGTGTTCTCCAGGTGCCAGTTCAACTCGATCTCAATCCTAGTACATGCTCGGAGTGAATGAAGAAGAGAGAGGGTGGTTGAAAGCTCACCTCACTCATTAATTACAGGGGATGGAGGGTCTGGCGAACCATCTACTCGAGGAAGTCCTGTGCATTGATTTTCTCAAAGACGCCATGCCGAAGTCCTCAACTCGACAGAGAAGTCTATGCACGCTAGCCCAGCACTTAATGGTTCAGCTACCCTCCTCACAGGAGCCATGCGCAGTTAAGGTGGCGCTTGAAGAAGGATTTCAGTACGAGTTTGACTGAAAAGACACCTAACCTCGGATGACTGGGTGCACCTCTATGAGGTGAATTTTCCTGAGTATATAGACTCAGTTGTTGTATTTTGTAAGCATCGATGGTAGAGCAGATCTCCCTACTGTAAATTTTACAGACATCCTAGTTTGTTGGATATGCATCTGTATCTGAGATATCTTGTTTATGACAGACAATTTTTCTCGCTCCATCTAATCTTCGTCTCATGCTTAGAGAGTTCGTGACTGACTGAGTCGCACGAATTATTGCAGTTCTGTTATGATAAATGATTTATCGTTGCATTATTGTATTCTCTGGTTTTCTGTATTTAAGTGCAAGAAGACCTTGTGTTTGGATGCCTTCTTCTACAATCTGTTAGGAACCTGTCGTTTGTAACAGACCTTCGCACTCTTTCCATATAAGTCTTCCGTCTGTTCACCCTTTACTACAACTCACTGTCTGAAGTTTATATAAGACCTCACTCACCTATGCATGCCTGGCCTAGTTTCAAAGTTGAAACGATACTGTTTTGAGTTGGCTTCCATTCGGTCACCCCATCTATAAACAAAACGTGACATAAAACTGATGGGCATCGGGCTCTGCTCCTGCTAGCAATCCAGGAGTGACTTCCGTCGCCAACACACTTATTCTCACACCCACTTTTCTAACATATAGCATACTCAGTAAATCTTCGAGCTTAAAAGGGTCAGGAATATTTATAAATGAATACCTCCTTCTCAAGGACCAAGTTGAATTAAGGAAGGAATTTCAAAAGGTAAAAGAAACCAGGAAAGAAGGAAAATGGACAATAATTAGAAATCGAAAAGCTATTGTTAGGGATAGAGACGAGAATGATAATAATAATAAATAGGAATTAGGGACACTCGAGATCCTTTTTTGGAACCGTCGTGGCTTTCCATGGCGCAGAGGTCCTATGATAAGTTGGATCCCGAGTGATATTGATATTATTTGTCTAGTTGAAACTTGCATGAAGAGTCTAAGGTCCCTAACATAGAAGGATTTGTCTTGTGTTCGGCATGGAACAAAAAGTCCCATCGTAGAGGGATAGGAGGCATGGTTTGTTATATTAGAAAGATCATTTCTCCTCACATTCAACTTCATAAGATCGACCCTCTCAATCAATACATTTGGATAGAAATTTTAGACACCAATGCTAAGAAGATGTATATAGAAATTTACTATTTTGCACCTATTAATTCTAGTTTTTATAAGAAAAACAATATAGATAGCAATTGTCCCTATAATAATTTTGAACGAGATATTTATAGTCTGAAAAATGAAGGTAATATCCTCCTGGTAGGAGACTTTAATTCTAGGACTGCAACTAAACAAGCTATTATTTTAAGCATTGATTCCAACCATAATCCTTTGTGGCTAGATGAGGACTTTGTTTTATCTAATAGCTACAAAAGAATCTTTGAAGACCTAATTGAGAATTTGTTTGGTAACGAGTTGGTCAAGCTCTGTAGCTCTCAAGACCTAATAATTTGCAATGAAGTAATCAAGTGGCCAAATGCCAACCAGATGACTTGTATTCATGGGATAGGTAGTAGTGTTGTAGATTATGTGATATCTGGTATCTCCATTTCCAACCAAATAACAACTTTTAACCTTTTAAATGACGATGAACCCAACTCTGATCATAAACCTTTAACCCTAACTCTAAACTTTTTCATGAACATGAGCACCATTGAATAAAATTAAGATTATCAAAGACAATTGCGCTTTGACAAAAGTAAAGTTGACCTTTTCTTAAAGGATTTAAATAGTAAATTACATCTCCTAACTTATAAGGACAACATTGAAGAACTCTATCATAATTATACAACTACCCTTTCCACTTCTATTAACAAGTTCTCTTTCGAGGTCTCATGTAAAAAGAATAATAGAACGACCAACCCTTGGTATGATAAAGAATGTAAAATTGCTAGGAAATCCATTAGGGATGCTTCTAACGAGTCCTTAAAATTCAATAAGATCAATTCATACAAATCCCTAATTAAAAGGAAACAAAAAGGTACTATATCAATAAAAGGCAAGAGCAGCTTTCACAATTGTCTAAGCTAGATCATAAGAATTTCTGGAGCCAAATTCTAAACCACAATACTAAAGAAAATAATATGATTCCCTTAAGGGACTGGAATTCCTACCTTAAAAGTCCTTACGAGTTTCCTAATGTCATGGACACCATTCCTATTGTCCCTATAGAGGAGGCAGTTTTTTCTTTAGATGACATAGAGTTCGGGGTTAAGCGGCTTGCAAATGGGAAAGTTAAGGACATTGAAGCTACCAAGTTGAAATTTTTAAAATCGGAGGGCCTATCCTTATCCCTCACATACACAAGCTCTTCAATTTAGCAGTCAAGCAGGGCTTTCCTAAACTCTGGACGCAAAGCCTCATTGTTCTTATTTTTAAAAATGGGGATAGAAACATTCCCTCTAATTATAGGACCATTATGATTAGCCGTATTTTAGCCAAGCTTTATGAAATTATTTTGGAACAAAAGATTAACCTTTGGGTAGAATGTCACAGTAAAAGAGCTAAAGGCCAGGCCAGATTTAAGAGATATCATTCAACTGGTTACCTTTAGGATCATTGCAGAGGGGTTTCGCAATACTAAAACCAATCTTTTTTTGTTGTTTTGTTGACTTTAGAAAAGATTTTAATATGGTTCCTAGGAAAAACGTTTGGAATAGGTTGGAAGCGATAAAAGTGCCTCTGGAGTTGAGGGATGTTGCAATAAGGATGTATGAGAACGTTATTACTAAGTTTAAAAACATTGAGGGCTGGTTGAAAGAGATCAATATTGGAGTCAAACAAGGTTGTCCCTTATCCCCTACCCTTTTGACAAGTTAGAAGATTGTTTGGAAAAAGTAGTTTGTGTCGGCCCTACTTTTACTAGTATAGTCATCAATCTTCTTCTTTATGCTGATGATTCGTTCTTATGGTAAGGAGTCCCCATGATCTTGAAAACCAACTAAGAATCCTCAAAGATTTTTTCTCCAACATGGGCATGACTGTTGATACTAATAAGACTAAGATGGGTCTAATGATTTATTGAACTATTGAAAGCCTACATAGTGTGGTTGTTGTAAATTCTCCCTTGAACAATAAGAAAATATCGATTATCATTACCCCATGAAGCTTTCCCTTTCAAGAAAGGTTTTATCACAAAAATCACCTTATCAATGGTGTATATGCTTATTGTGTTATTGTTTAATATTGGTGTATAGTGAGATCGGAAGAGCGTCGTGTAGGGAAAGAGTGTAGATCTCGGT
>CBVK0100097495.1:0-32387 GCA_900067695.1 Picea abies
TGTAGTTTTACAGTTTCAACCTATTTTATTTATTCAATAGAAGTTATTTTTCACTAGATATCTGTTGTTTTTCTCTGTATCTCTGTGTTATTGTATTCAGTATGTTATTCATTTAGTTCCTCTCATAAATCCGTATCATTTTCTCCCATAGATTTTAGGATTTCTGGTAAATATTCATGTACAAGTGTATTCATCCATTGAGAAGTGCCCACAAAAAATCAACAAGAAAAATATTTCAACAGAGTTTTATTTAACTACATCCTCGAGCATTCAACATCAAAAATATTTTAGGCAGCATTAACCTTTTTTGGACAACAAGCAATGAGCATCCACAATAATGAGAAACAATTGATCTCTTCTTATCTCTCCATATTTTTTAGGTTCAGACCATCCCCGTTCGTTGTTGTTGTCACCCAGACCAAATGAAGGAGGCAACGAATCCATCATTGTAATATTCTAGATTACACACATTTAAGGAAGAGACTACATTGGAGAAATAATATCAAAACTACATGCACATACATAAGAAGTATGTGTGGGAAGTTTAACCAACCGCCTTTGTATTCCATCTTCATGAGTATATATACATGGGACAAATTGTTGGAGTGGTTTTACCCACTCCAACTAATCATTCGTTTATGCATTTATCCTTTTATCACATACATATTTAGTTAATGTCTTATGTATGATGATATGTGATGAATATTACAAGGGCCTAAGAAGACTCCCAATAATGATTGTATTTCCCACAAAAGAGAGGATTAGAATGTTTGGTAACTCTAACAATTCCTCAACTTGAGCCATTTTAAAGATAGAATTAGACCTCACAAAGTTTATTTCAACTCCACCCTTGAATATGAAGTTCTATGGACTCCTCTATTGAAGATATATCATTAGATGTGCTAGTACATGATCAAGTGAACTATATTCTTAGAACACTTGTCCAAGGCATCAATGAGGGAATCCACGCAGAAAAGACACTATGCAATTCTTTGAGATTGAATGTGTCATCTCTCTTTCTCCAAAGAGCCACTAACTTCTCTATCTTCTTTCTATATGATGAGCATTGTAATAAAATAAATATTTACGCTTGAAGATGTCACACATGCATGTACATTTGTGCTGACATAATAATTGACATGCGAACTATTCACTGTGGCCACTGATCAATCTTCCTGGAAAACCTTTTCGAAATTTTAGATTTGATTCATCTCAGGAATTTTCATAATCAAACCAAGGCCTATCTCATATACAAGGTTGTCCTTTGAAGAATCACATTGGAGTATTTTCAGACTCTGCAACATAAGGATCCCAAGCACAATTATGATTTTTATGGGTAGTGGGATCTTCACTTTCACAAACAGTTGTCAATATCCACACCACAACTAGCTATCAAGTCCACTTCCTTATGTCAATTCCAAATTATTCAAAGAAATTGTCTCACTATCATACCCTTCATGTTAAGATATACTAACTTAAAATGGCATGGAGAATTTTTGTGGTGATCCACATATTAGTATTACCATTGGGTAACACATTTTCTATGAAAATACAAATATCAATGGTAATGAAAGAGCCCATCTATATATAGGTGTAGTCCACAATACTTTATAGTGATTGGATATTCTTAGCTGAAACCACTGACATAGATTTATACTTGATCTCTTGGTTAAATTTTGGCAAATATGTTTATGGGATAATGAAACAAATTGCTTAGGAGTTTGATTCAATCATCCTGCATATTGTCACCTTTTTCACCAATTTCATCTACCATTGGTATTCAAAGTCACCCACTTGGATATATGACATGAAATCTATGAAGAAGAAGATAAAATGTCATTTTAATTTTCCTGTAGAGCATCCATCGGGTCTTCTTATAACATCCCCAACCACCCTAGGCTGGGCCACGTCACACAAACTCGACTTCTATAGCTCTAAGTCAACCAAGTTGTAACATTCATATCATACCACTACACAGTGTTACTCTGAACTTTCACAGTGCATATTCTACTCTAACACAATTCTGCGTGGTATCACTTGAAGTAACACGCTCATCCCAAGCTTGAGTTGTGCCACGCAACTTATAACAGTGGAAGAAACATTCTCTTTTTAATACAACCTTAAGCAGTGAAAGTAACTCACAACTATGTGCACCATCATATTGATCACATAACATAACAACGCACACATCCATCTAAGCATCATGTGCCACGTCTGAATTCATTGTGCGCATGGTTTATCTCCTTAAACACACACACAAATTCTATCATCTTGATGCACACAGGCTGCAATCCTGCACACTCGGCCACTCCATCCTCTTGTTGATGACTCATAACCAAAATCACAAGATTAACTTAAGTGGAAAAACTATCCACATTTTTCATATACATGTTGAACTACAAATATAGGCTATAAGCACCATATTTACATGTGCAAGCAGCATTAAATAGAACAACAACAAATACGTAAATGAAAATACATATAATAATTAATTTGTGTCAAACATAGATAAATAAGCACACAATAAACAAGACAAGCACATAAAAAAAACTTATCTTTTATGAAAGTCATGAACTGTGGACTTCACTGAAATGTTCCTCCTAGCCATAGACATTGTTGCTCATAAGATTTTAACAATAGGTCACTCCCGAGCTAGGGCTTAAACTCCACTAGGAAAAAATAATTCTAGTGACACACTAAGGTACAAATCTCAACATAATTACTCAGTCCTAGGTGCCCATTGTTGCAACTAGCCCACAATCCCATATTCCCCATGCACCTATCATGCCCAAGGAAGTGTGCCCCTTCTCTGGTTAATAGTCCTATGATTACCCCACTTCCCTTCCTAGGGTTACCAACAACAGGTCAGTCATGTAGTCTTCGAGCCCTGTGACTAATGCTCAATGCACTAGGGAACAATTCTCAACAATACTCTCACCTAGAGAGTATTCTCCTAGGTTTGACAACCACTTCACAACAACCAATTTCTCACTCAGAGAAATTTCTCACGGTCTACCAACCTATCTCCTCAACGATAAACTCAGATTACAAAGTTATAAATCCTTACAAGATTCTCTATGCACATAAGGTAATAATTAGATTTTCCATACAATCCAACCCCCTTTTCCTCACAAGAGATTGAAAACATCCATAATAATGCAAAAATCCACCAAAATACACTAAGTCCAGCAATATATATGTCATGCCTTCCACTTGACACTTTTCACCTTTAGAAGTAGCTTTAAGCCACTTGGTGAAACGTTCCCTACACTTGGGATCTTAGGATAAAAACATATCCACATTACACTTTTCAGAAATATTATTAAAATATTCCCCCCTTTTCCCTTTTTTTGGTGGAGTTTCCCCCCCATCTCTTTTTGTCTGAGTCAGTCTGCGTGCAGTAACGAAATAATATATTATTAACCATGATTTTATTTACATGGATATGATCCCTAGCCTCAATACATAAACAATTATATATATATATATATATATATATAACTCAACAATGTACACTCTTGGTCATTACCGCACACTTACCCAAGTGTGCACAACACGGTGCAATATGTGCACTTACCCATGTGTGCACCTCTCTTTATAAAATTTCTCCATGCACTTACTCTGATGCACACAACAACAAAACCAGGTGCAAAAAACTCACCAACCTATATATACATTACACAAACTATTAGTACCTATGGCTCACCATCCTATATGTACAATTACAAAGGGTTCTAGATCAAGGGAATTACAATTCCCTCCCCCTTATTTATGCACTGTCCTCAGTGCATCATATACACATGTACATACAAAATTTCAAAAATATACAAAACAATGAGGACACGATGCTTGCATAACATCCTTGCACTCCTAGGTTGCATCCTCGGGACCATACCAAGTCTATTGAACCTTTACCATCTCCATGGATCGACTCCAGAGCTATTTGATTTTCCGATCCAAAATGAAAACCAGTCACATTGAAATCCACCTTCTGGCTCCACTTGAATCACATTCCAATCGATAATATGATTAACATCAGGTACATACTTATTAAGCAATGACATTGTTGTAGGAATATCTCCCTACAGACAGGTAGATTTCCTCTTGAGAGCTAGACCCTTAACTCTAAGATAGAAGGTGCTTAACATGGACACTGGCTTCCTTTTAGATCTAATCAAGCTGAAGAACAAAAGAGAAGGAAGAAGGTGTGTACCTTATGAATGTCGTTTGTCCCTGCAAGGTCCAGGATGAGCTTCGATCTTGAGGTCCTTGGTAGGTCTTGCAAGACAAACAAAAGTACAAAATACTTCCTACTCTACTGAGATTAGCTAAAACATAGATCCATCTACCGCATAAAAACTGATATGAAACAAGTACAAGTTTGAAAGAAACAGGCCAAGCATTGATTGCATTAATGATAACAACAATGAAGAAAACTTACAACCATAGACATGAGTGCAACAGCTTCATCAAGCTCTCCTTGTCCAACCCTTGCTCAAAATCTCCATGATCAGAATGACAATACTTTCACTGATTATTCTCCTCCACTTCTCATGAGATCATAAGTTTGGTATCTCTAAACTCCTCTCTCCTTTTCTCCTCCATGGAAATCCCTCATTATATAGGATTTGGAGGTTTAACCACCATGGATTGGATCTCTCATCAGATCCACTAAGAAAGGGATCTATAAGATATTTAGGGAGAAAATATCTCTTAAGGATTTTGGGGAGGAAATATCTCTCACGGATTTTAAGGAGGAAATATTTCAACCATTCATGAGATCCTCCACCTTCCCTAAAAAATAGGAAACCAAATGTGAGGTGGATTCTCACACTTAATTACTTTCTTTTCCATGAATATTAATAATAATTCATGTGCACTTGATTCTCACACTTAATCAATTTCTTTTCCATGAATATTAATAATAATTCATGTGTACTTGGTATTTTGGCCTTCATGTAATATATCCCTCCTCCACATTGACTAGGGATTATGACATAGGTTATTCCATGGTGTCAAGGTGTATGAGGCACTTATATGACACTTTACGACACTTAGGGTGAGTTACCTAGGTGTGCAAATTTCATGTGGAACAGAATGCCCCCTGAAGTGTGAGGTCAGAAGAGAGAATGATGGCCGAAACACTTTACAAATCTTTAAAGCAAGGGTATAGATGCAGAAAACTTGATAGAAGATGCACACAAACATCCAACAAATATTATGACATGTTTCAAACCCAAGGTAGGCATACCTATGCTTGGGTGATAAAGACTTGCAAGAGATGGCCGCCATAAAATACACTGCAAATCCATAATTATATTGACAAAAGGTATAGCCATTGAATATACACTGTGGATCTATACTCCCATGACCTGAACTGATCGTAGCCATGAAGAATACATAGTGGATCTACAAGATGACAAGACATAGCCACGACCAATACAAAGTGGATCTATGTAACAACATATATGTCAATGTTCAAGAGAAACTCCATCGCAACCTGGGCAAAGTACATATCAGAGTGATCGCTCAACCCAGGGTCTTCTTACCAATCCCGATGTAGTATGAATCTAACCATGTGAATAGATGTCTTGATGTCTAACATGGCAAAAACCACTTGATTACCAGTCAATGATGTAAACCGTTAACAAGCGCGAGGGAGATCACCATTGATGTCAATGATTCCCAAGGTACTCTAGTACATTCCAACGAATGTGAATGGATGAGATGAAGTCAAAAATCCATGCAATCATCCGATTAGAGGCCAATGATGTAAACCCAATTTCAAACGTGAGGAGGCCTACCATTGGGGCATGTAGGTCCCAAAGTACTAACTGATTTCTAAGTCTAGTTTCTGGATAATGTGTTGAAGTTGATAGGAATAGACTCGTCGAAGGAGGGCCTTGATGTATCCCCCATCAACGACACGAAACAAACACAGAGATGTAATTGGTAGATCAAATGAACATGGACTGACATGGGTATTGAAACAAGATATTTGTGATGGCTAACTCTCGAGGCAGATACTTCCCTTGAACATTGAGGCACAACAGTAGAAACATGACATGGACCAAAACACGATGATGCAGTGGATACTGTGACTTTCGTCGGGTGACCCAAAGGAGTAAGAAAAACTCAGAGGATTGGTTTAGTGCAGAGGTTCAGTGCATTAATATGTGCACATAGACAAAGTTTCATGTTCAAGGAAAACTCTAAGAGTTACTGGTAACGTTCTCAAAAACTACTTGGCTTGCTTCCTTCAATTTTTCCCCCATCCAGATAGATGAGTACCTCTTTTTAATTTAATGAGCTTGAGGAGGGTAACACATGCTCGATATAACTCACCTTTGGTAAGTTCCTCTTCCTTTGTTTAACAAACTAGAAGAAGTAAGAGTTCGGTCCCATATGGGCCCTTCAATGTATGATTGTTTAACAAGTCCAGAGAAGGTAGACTTGGTGGTTTTTCATATTTAGAGAGTCTGAAAACAACTTAAAGGTGACTCCAATGTTGTCCTTTTTCGTAATGTTAGTCTCGTGAGGCCGAAAAAGAGATAAATTATCACTCGAAATACACCCTTTCAAACTTCTTAATGAGTGGGAAAGGAAGCAAGATCACTTGGAAATATTTTCATGTTTAGAGAGTCTGAAAAGAGCTTAAAGACGACTCCAAGGGGTTCCTTTTTCATGTATCCATATAGGTCCAAAAAAGACATAAAAGTCTACCCGGATGCATTCTCATGTATTTACGAGCACGAGAAAGAACAAAGACTAAGCTCGGTATGCCCCTAGCTTGATAGCTAGTGGATTAACTCCAGAATGATCATCAAAGGCTAGAGACATTCCCTCCAAGATTCAATTCATTCTCCGACTTTGAGGTTGTCACCAATTTCTCTAGTAGATGAGAAAAAGGAGAAGGGTGGATGAAAAGAAGGTTTAAGAGAGGTGACTATTTCATTTTTTAACGAGCTTGACACAGGAAACGAACTATGCTCAGGGTTCCAAGTTTGATCCCCAGATTGTTGTTTCATTTTTTAATGAGCTTGCTATAGAGAGGAAAACTATGCTCGTGACCTTTGTTTCATTTTTTAACGAGCTTTCCACAGAGAAGAGAAACTATGCTCATGGTTCTAGTTTCGATCCCTAGATTGTTGTCTCATTTTTTAATGAGCTTGCTACAGAGAGGAAAATTATGCTCGTGGACTCTGCTTGATCATGGCTTCCAAGAGAATAATGCTCTGGAAGGATACCATGTCAAGGGACAAAACTCGGTCATGGATTCCAAGAGATCTTCGCTGGATGTAATATAATCACTCTGGAAGGAACACATGTAGAGGGTCGTGATAGGGGTAAGGATATCAGGCTCCAATAGCCCTACCGAAGAAATCACGATATCAACTACTAGATCCAAATCATTGAAATTTGAAGGCATGGGAGACGATAGAAAATCGACATCAAGAGGGGAGATAAACTATATATCTGCTCGAATTTATTCACAAGGGGGAAGAAAAAAGGATCGATGATGGTTATCATCCCGAGGTAGCTCGTCAATGCTCAACATTTCGATGATAGATTCATTCAAGGGAAAATTTAGGGAAATGTAATCGATCACAGACGGCAAGGAACTCAACTGTGATTGCATCAAGGAACTGTCAGGTGCCAATAGATGTTGGTCATTTGACGAGGGAGAAGCGGATTGGATAGAAACGTGTGATGTTTCGGCTGGACTAAGTGGTACGGTGTCACCAAGTGCATTGAATTCCAATGGACTAGGTATAATCCAAGGGTCAAATGATTCCAAAGATTGATAAGCCATGGTCGAAATCATATCATCGGTGGCAAAGTGATGTGTAGTCGATGGAAGTGGTGTAGGGAAGGTACCCATGAGGCTAGAATCTTTTAGTAATCCAACACAAATACTTTCATATGTGATCTTATGGTTTCCCAAGAAAGGAATATTGTTGGTAGCGAGAGCACGAGCATCGATCGTGTAGAAATCCAACTAATCAACAATGAAAATTTTTCCCTGATGAGGAAATTGTACACATCGAAATACCAATGAGGCAATGATAGTCATAGCACAAAACCAACTTCTTCAAAGTAACAAGTTGTAATCAAGGGGAGAATCGACCACCTTGACATCAACAGTAATAGTTTTTCCACCCAATTGGATGGGCAAGGACTGTAAAAGCCCATGGGGATGAAAACCTCGCCCATCAAAGGTGCGTAACATAGTTGGGGATTTGGTAAGTGCATGTGATTTTAAACTTTTCCAACACTCTAAAGACATGATACAAGTTGAGGCTCCCTCATCCAGAATAGTTCGATGGATTTGTTGATTGTGAACAACAACATCAACTTGAAAAGCAAGTTGGTGGGAGAGTCAAGATGCATATTTTTCTAGGTTAAACATGATATGGTTGGATGAATCAGGATCAATAGTGCCGATAGTAGCCAAGAGTGTTCTACGTTAACTAGGCTAGTGCTGTAGAACTTTTAACGCAGACATAGCACATGATACTTGAGCCAAATCTTCAACAATGTTGTAGTTATGGGTGGCACGTGAACTAGGATTAAAGGTAACTTTGTGGATATTGCTCTTAGGAGGGCGTAAGATGGATTCGAATGCAGGTTTCTCAATCTGAAGTGATCCAAATGGAGGATTAACCAATGGAGGACTAATGGAGGATGGTGATGGATTTGGTAAAGTACTAGTACCATTAGTGTATTTTCCTTTGTCAGGGTTACCTGGTGTGTCGTATGTCTTAGAGTGAGTGGTCAAATTAATCCCATTAAACATATATATATGTGCACTCGACGAGGCCTCATCATGAGGATGGCTAGAACTTCCCCTAGGAGAGGGGGTTTGAGAAACCATGGATTTCTACTATGGAAAAGGCTGAGTAAGCACAGTGGGTTGTGAATTTCCTTGGAAAAGTTCAGCCACTTCATTGTGGTGTGGAAAATCTCAAGTGTGGTGATCGTCACCACAAATGATACACAGGAATTTCAGTTTCCGTTTTGGTTTCTTTTCGGTAGCAGGTGTTTGAGCTTGATTGTTTGGTTGTTCATTGTTATTTTTTGATTTATTCTTTGTCTTCTTCCTACCTCCGGATTGTTGTGAAGGGGAATATTGAACTACATTCACCTTAGAGATCTGAATTTGGGGGCAGGTAGAGGAGAGTGTGGTCGACTGGGAAGTAGATTGAGTTTTGATGGAATCGATAACACCATCCACATGAGATGAGGATGACGACTTAGATGGATCGGTATTAGCTCGAGCAACATTTAGAAGAAAATCATATAAAGTACCAGATTGTGAATAATCCAAATCTAAGTACTGAGCCCGAGCAATGGCTTCTTCCTCAGTGACTGTGCCACCCATAGCGACATCACGAGTGATCGGGGGTAAAGGTGATTTAGTAAACCATTCTGCCAATAATATGTCAGGAATGATTACCTTGATCATCCTTCGTCGTCGTCTCCACTCATGAATATGGTCAGAGATATGCATAGAGTCCGTTTGATGAAGGGAGGTCAAGATTTCAGTACCCATCTCATAGCGAATAGGTAGTTGAAAGTGCACGAGGAAAGACACGGCAAGGAAATTGAAATTATGAAAAGAAGCACGTGGTAGTTCAATATACCACTTTTCTGCCGAGCCTATAAGTGTTCACTGGAAAAGATGCAAACGTATAGAATCATCAATGAGGGAGTTTGATGAAAACCACAAATGGAAATTCATCACATGGTTGTTTGGATCTTCGCCAGATTTTCCGTCAAATTTCGAAATATCAGAAGGAAGTTTAGTTGGAATGATTGGCCAAACCGGTGAATGAAAAATAGGATCATTAGTTTACTGAGAAAAGCCAGGGAGATCTAAATTCGCAAGCAAAGGTAACTGTCGGTTAATCTACGAATGATACTGGTGAAGCATAGGAACACCAGTAGGACCATAAACTGGGTTAGGTGGATAGTTGTAACATGTAGGTCCTCCTACATATGGTTCTTGTTGTCCAGGATAAGCAAGATTCGATGATGGATGAGAAACATTTGCATAACCCAGTGGGTTATGAGCATTATAGGTCGGGTGATTTGCTAGCCTATGAGGAGGATAAACATTTTTCCCTTGAGGATGGTAAGGAGTAGATCTTGGAGGTGGATACACATTAGACCCATGAGGAAGATAAGACGGTTGTCCCGGAGAACTCCAGGTGGTGTTTGGGATGCCACCTGGATAAGGTTGTTCGTAAGATGTTCTAGAAGCAACATGATTTGATACTCCTCCTAGTGGGTTATGATATGAGTGCCCCCCAATGTGGGGTTGAATAAAAGTTCCTCCTGAAGATACTCCCTAGGATTGTGAAGGGTTTCTAGTAAATGAAGGTTGCCCCCCTGCCAGCGGTGGATTAACGACCGAGGTATGACTGGCAAATGAAGGTTGCCCTTCAGGAGGAGCATGAAAAGGGGGTTGTCCCCCAGGAGGGGTAGCCCCGCCATAGAATGGTAGTCCTCTAGGAGGGAAAGGTTCGCTAGATGGTGGTTTCCCTTTATCTGATTGTGTTTGGCTAGCAGGGGTCTGCATTCTCGGGTGAAAAGATGTCCTAGTAGGATCGTGTGGAACATGTGGAGCTGTAGAGTAAAAGTTGGTAACAACGTGGGTAGATATTGAAGTGCCTTGGAGATGAGTAGAGGGGATGATTCCAACATTAGGATGGACTTGTGATGACATAACAGTAGGGTTAATGACCTAATTGACTGGGTGATTCATGGTTTGACCGGATGGTCATGTTTCACTAGGAAGGTCATGAGGATGAAAGGGTTGTCAAAAGGATTCAAAATGTTCATAGAGATCACGTCCTGATGAAGTCCTCCATACAGAATGAGCAGGTATGGGATTGGTATCCATTGCGGTGCTAAGATGAACAGGAGTCCTATACTCATCACCAAAGATTGGTTCTATGGATCCCATATATGTTTCGGTAAAAGTTCTCTCCGATAAGCATGGGACCTCTTCATCTATGACATTCCCAAGGGAGTCTAAATGAAGAAAACGTGGTTCGAGAGGGGTTAATGACACAGATGTAGTGTGAGGGGTGGGATTTTCAACTGTAACCAAAGTGCCTTCCGATTTATCTAATGGAGGAGCAATAACACTTTTAGCATCGGATTGATTTTCTACCTGTCTATGGTAGTTGTCTTATGAAGGGTTAGGAGGTAAGGGTTGATAGCCTTCTAAAGGAATCCCTTTCATTCTACGTGATTGGCGAAGACCTTTATCATCTACAGGCTCAATTTTGGAGAAAAATAGAGCACACTAAAAATCTAGGGCCAACTAACAAAAATAAACAACATATGCTAATAAAATCTAGGAATCAACCAAGTAAACAAAACTTCTCTCGATGATCATACTAGTTGGTGATGAAATCCAACATTGTGTGATCAAGGCAAGAAGGGGTTAGGATATGGTGGAATAGTTACAATGGTGACCTGCTTAACGGACTTTCACCTTGGTGCAAGCTTCCACGCAGTAATTGTGGATTTACCCTCCAAGGAGCCCGAGTGAGTTTGACCAATGTTTGTTCCAGGTACAGTGAGACTTCCCTTCACCATCACCCTATGTAAGTACCTAAATATTATGGCAACTAAAGACACCAATTTGCAGTTAGTCCATGGGAGGGTACAGTTGACAGTCCGATCCGAATGTATGGGAAGGATAACAAGTCTGAAATCAACCCGAGAGGCTCCCACACATAATCATGGGTATACCTTCAAGTGACCCCCAATATACGATCCAACCACTACAAACAGTTGAACCACGGAGGGAAAATCTCCGTAATTTGCTCGAATGCAACCTCGTGCGTAACCCCTGTGTGAGAGGGGGATCCCAGAAAACCTATATGACAATTGGATTTGACTCTCCCTAGCTCAGGATGCTAATATTTGTTTTGAAAACTTCGGAGAGTTGTACTCACATCCTAATCCAAAGTGATAATCCTAGTCTAATGTTGGTGGAAGATCCTAAAAATAGAAAATATTCTAGATAATTTTTTAATTAGCATTCATTTTACAACTATTCATTACTCAAAGGGTGTATGAAAGTGAAACTGATGGAATGATGACTCAATTCCCAAAAAACATGCATAAAATATGATAAGCAATTGTTTCTTTTCAATGAACGCCTATTTAAGGGAAAGAGAAAGAGTTGTTTTCACTATCAAACACTAATATGGAATGTCTTCAATCAATTTGTTCTTAATCGAATCTAATGTAATGCTAAAACATTTCAGAAATGCTTTCTAATATGCAATCCAATCACTAAGATGTATCTTTGTTGTTTGTATGCAAATGATGATTAATTCAATGCAAAACTTCTCCTGCCAACTAACAAGGAGATTTGGACAAGCATAAGCAGATTTCACACAAACAACACACCCTCTTGCTATGATTGAAACAAGAAGCAAAAAGAAAACAAAAGATAACAAAGAAAATCAAACAATTCACACAAAAGAGATATGCTTAAGAAAAATGACCTCAAAGAACCAAATGAGATGATTCACAGATTTCTGATGTCCTTCACACAGTTTTCACTCAGTCAGAAAAGAGAGGAAAACAACAAATTGCCTCCATATCGTAAAGGACAAATTGCAAAGTAAGGACAAATGTCAAAAAATCCAAACAAAAGAGGATGAATCCTTAGAAAACAAGGTACTAAAGGCCAATACCAAGATGGACTGAAAGTATGAGACCCTAAGCAAATGTACAAAGCAGAAACTGAACCCAAAAATTTGAAAAACTAGAAGATTTTCCACAAAAAATGGGAGCGCTCTAGTGTAAGGGGAACCAGAGTGTTATAACGCTCCATGTAAGACCTTCAGGGAGCACTGGTGCTCTGATAACAAGGCAGGGGAGCGCCCTACTTCAAAAATCTTAGGGAAAATTCCAAAAACTCTAAAATTCAAGAAAATTCAGCCAATCAGTGTGATCATGATGACACAGAGAGGCAATCAAACCATTCTAAGAATACAAAATTCAATGGAGAAGATCAAATGCGTGGGAAAAGGGCCAAGAAAATATCTAGGAAAGGAAACACAAATAATATTTCCTCCCCTATGGAGTCACCAATTTATGTTGTAGGAATATCTCCCTGCGGACAGGTAGATTTCCTCTTGAGAGCTAGGCCCTTAACTCTAAGATAGAAGGTGCTTAACATGGAAACTGAATTCCTTTTAGATCTAATCAAGCTGATGAACAAAAGAGGAGGGAGGTGTGTACCTTATGAACATCATTTGTCCCTACAAGGTCCATGATGAGCTTTGATCTTGAGCTCCTTGGTAGGTCTTGCAAGACAAACAAAAGTACAAAAGACTTCCTACTCTAGTGAGATTAGCTAAAACATAGATCCATCTATTGCAGACAAACTTATATGAAACAAGTACAAGTTTGAAAGAAACAGGCCAAGCATTGATTTCATTAATGAGAACAAAAATGAATAAAACTTACAACCATAGATGTGAGTGCAGTAGCTTCATCAAGCTCTCCTTGTCCAACCCTTGCTCAAAAGATCCACAATCATAATGACAATGGTTTCACTGATTATTCTCCTCCACTTCTCATGAGATCATAAGTTTGGTATCTCTAAACTCCTCTCTCCGTTTCTCCTCCATGGAAATCCCTCATTATATAGGATTTGGAGGTTTAACCACCATGGAGAGGATCTATCATCAGATCCACTAAGAAAGGGATCTCTAAGATATTTAGGGAGAAAATGTCTCTTAAGGATTTTGGGGAGGAAATATCTCAAGGATTTTAAGGAGGAAATATCTCAACCATCCATGAGATCCTCCACCTTCCCTAAAAAATAGGAAACCAAATGTGAGGTGGATTCTCACACTTAATTACTTTATTTTCCATGAATATTAATAATAATTCATGTGCACTTGATTCTCACACTTAATCAATTTCTTTTCCATGAATATTAATAATAATTGATGTGTACTTGGTATTTTGGCCTTCATGTAATATATCCCTCCTCCACATTGACTAGGGATTATGACATAGTTTTTTCCATGGTGTCAAGGTGTATGAGGCACTTATATGACACTTTACGACACTTAGTGCGAGGTACCTAGGTGTGCAAATTTCATGTGTAACAGACACATGGAAAACATTATGAATACACAAGGACGTAGAAAATACAAGCATATAAGCGACAGGACCAATCCTTTCAAGGATTTAAAATGGCCCACAATAGCGCTGCTAACTTAGAACACTTTCCCAACTTCAGGGAACTACGCCTCGCCTTCACTTTCAGAAATAAATAATCACCCACTTTAAACTCTTTATGGAATTTTCCTTTATCTGTGAATATTTTCTACCTATCTTGGGAAACCTTTAAATTCTTCCTTATCTTTACTATCTACTCCTCCATTTCTTGGAGCAAATTTGGCCAAACTATTGTGCGGTCTGTTGGGTTTTCCCATCTCATTGGTGTGTTTCACTTTTTACCATAAAGTGTGTTATCACTAGAAAATGGTTCACTACAACTATAGACAATGGATGAAGAAACAAGTAACAAAAACACAACATACTACCAATATTCATGGAAATATTACATTCAATTTGGAAAGAAAGTAAAAAAACTATACAAAAGTGGTTATGGAAATCCACACACATTCACTCAAAGCTGTGCATGCACATCCGCGCGGTATAACATGATGTACAACACACACAGCGCACAGAGTGCCTAAATGACAGTCAAAAGACCCATGTGAACGTTGAAATGATGCATTAATGAATTTGGTCAGGCCTTAACCATTTTTGGGATGAAGGGAACCTCCCCCATACCCAATTTATCCCTCAAATTTCTCCTTAGGATCACTAAAAGGGATGGAAAGTACCTCCAAGGGATTCCCATTCACACTTAGAACCAGTTGGGAAAAATATTTCCATCCTCCGATAAATAAAGGGCCATTGTATGCAAAAACGAAGAAGCATTTGAGTATTGTTATGCTGCTCATTTTTAGCTTTGGGAAGCCACCTTCCTCTTGGAAAGATTTGAGCATTCAAAGCAAGTGTTAGAGCTCTCTCCTCTTGAGTAATTCATCACTCTTTCTTCACCATTTTCCTTTGTTATTCATTGATAGTAGAAAGAATACTTTGTACTTGGGGACTCAAGATCCTTCCCAAGGAGGAATAGGGGACTCATAAGTTCCCATATTTCTCCAAGGAATATCAATTCGAAGATCAATTTACTTGGTATATATCTCTTGTGTTTTCTTTGTGCAACCATTTGAATTTATTGTTTTCTTAGTTTAGATTTATTTCATTGTTGTTTATTTTATGTTTATATATGTTAGTTGAGCCACTAACCAACTAACTCTTTGTTGTGCTTTCTGGATGGCCTAACTAGATAGTTAAGGGACCTCTTTTTGCTTACTCTTTTGACAAAAGGAACCCAACATATTGGTGATCATACTGGGGAATTGAATCAAAATTATCCCCAATTAGGCTGTTAGATTGTTCTTTCTTAGTTATTTGCATGTTCAGGGGTCAAACCTAGCCTAGATATCACCACTAGAGAGCATGATTTCACCCCATAGAGAGAGAATTTTTTCAAAATTTCATCTTGTCAACTTTCATGCATGCACGCAGGTTTGTGACGAATAGACGCATAGTCCACACACATCTGCACTCTTTCATAACTCTCCAAATGCACAGTCTGCACTCTGTGTATGACTATTTTTAGTTTTTTCATGCACTTGTCTTATTTTTACAAAATTGTAAGTCTTGAGTTTCCCATTGCCATTAAGTAGTTTAGATTTGATTTTAGCACTTTCTAAAAGATAGTATAATCAGGCTAAGATCTCATTATTTCATCCATTAAATTCACATCAAACATAGGTAATTAGGGATAGTAAAATAAACCATGATATCTTTAATTTCATTTCTTGCCACGTGGATGGATTAATGAGTTTTTCATTTGAGTTTCAAAAATATTTCAGTTTTACAAAAGTCATCATATTAAATTGGGACTAGAACGCCATCTAAACCAATCTTGGAGTATGCTCTTTCCTCGCACCTTAGTGTGATCTTGGAAATCAGAAAAAGATGTTTCTTAGATAAGTCTCCATCTCCCTTAGCAAAATTGAATCGTTTCCAAAAGAGAGGCCAATCCTCTTAACTTACTTAATTGAGAATTAAAAGAGTTGTAAGGGTCCATATGCCCACATGCATGCAATTCTATGATAGTTTTCAAATTCTTAGAGTAAGTCATCTACGGAGTTTAAAGAAGTTGTAAGGGCCCACACATGCCCACATCCTCACAATCTAGGACTAGTTTCAATTTTTCTATATTACAAAGAACCTTAGGAAGATAAAGGGTCCAAGTAAGGATTATCATATCCACCATGATAGCTTTGGATTTCCTTTTGTTTTCAAAGGTCATTTTCAAAAAATATAGTAAGTCATCTAAACAAGGAAAGTAAAGGACCACATGATGTCCACCATGCTAAAATATTGAATTTAACTTATTAAAAATTGTTTCACCGCCACCACTCCTTGAACACACTCTCACTTATTCAAAAATCCATTTTTCTAGACACTTGAAACTCTTGTGAGTTTCATTTGTTTAGAAAAGGGTCTTTTGAGCACATCTCCATAAAAAAAACAAAGTTGGTCCATGACCCCAACTTCATAACCCTCTTTCACATTCTAAAAACAACCATAATCAACCCACCTTCGAACCTCCATAGGAGGAACAAAAAATAATTTGGTAGTCTAAGTTATGATTTTGGGGATAGGGATCCAAATAACTCCCCGTCATCATTCTTCATTTCAAAACTTAGAAAGTTTTGAATTAGGGTTCCAAAATCCTCCCACTCAAGCATTCCTATACCATAAGGCATAGAGACACCTGTGAAGGGTCGAAGTCCGAGGCCCATTTGTTATATGTGTCCCTTCTTGTGTCACCTCACTGTTGTTGGGAAATATACCCTACGGACTAGCAAACTAGGGTCAGACTTGCATGCAGATTTTGACCGTAAAGAAATGACCTTTTAACCTACCACCCAACACTTAAACCCCTCTTTCATGATACATGCATGGAAAGGAACTACTAACCTTTTTACTGATGTTTGGGGTAGATCCTCCATTGCGCTTTGCCCACTTACTTGCGTTGCTCCTTCCAAAGTTAACCTGCAATCAAGAAAAAACACTACGCATGCAGGCTAATTTTCTACTTGAGGGTTAGAAATTAAGCATAAATTACACAAATCATAGATAACTCAAACATTGGGATGAGAAAAGTATTATTTTATTATCTTCAAAATGAATCAACTTACAATCAAAGTCGAGACCGACCACCGCTCCTTGATCCTGATCCTGGGTTCCTCCTCTTCTTTTGTCCACCAACTGCTTTGTGTTAATTCTCCTTAGGCTTGAGGAAAGGCTAAAGGGTTGGGACAATGGATTTAGCAAATGGGCAGAGTTTCTTTGCTTATAATTTTTCTCCCCAAATGGTATCCCTACCCCTTCTTTTATAGGCTAGAAGGAGCTAGGGTTTTGGACGAACTCTCGGCCATGCATGGCTTGGAGTTTCAGTTAACTGACCCATAGATTTTTGTCCCGTTGGCAACTTTCCTATTTTTGTGTTTTGTTAGGTAAACGCGGGCTGTAGTAGGCCTACCAGCGTTCACCCGTGTGCAGTAGTGGATTAGGGCGCGTGTGCCTTTACCTAAGAGGATTTTCAAAGAGGTTGTTCAGTAGATGTTTTGGCAATGAAAGGATATGAGTTGGCCTGATGCCAGGTAAGCATGTGTGGTGCAATTTAGGGTTATAACAGATGCCCCCTAATGTGTGAGGTCAAAAGAGAATCTGATGACCGGAATACATTACCAATCTTTTACCAAGCTGTACTGAGATGCTGAATGAGTGAGCCCAAGGATCAAGAACCAAGTGGTGCCATATGCAAAATAACAAATGTCTCACCGAGGCATGCATACCCATGCTCGGGATAAAATAGAACAATGGCTACCAATCAAATACACTGTAGATCCATGTCAAATAACTATAAAGAGTAGCCGTGAATAATACATAGCGGAGCTACATCTCAAAATCAGAAAGATATACATATAAAGTATCCATCTCCTAGAAGTTGATTCGGCCTGATGGTTGTACTTAGAGCTTGAGAAACAACTTCAAAATCTTCTAAACTTGGGTAGGAGTGTAATATGAGTGTACAACTGCACTACCCAGAGGTCTTCGACGGCTCATCGGTTATGGACTTGATAATCATGATGATCGGACTGAAGGCTTCAGTGATTTCGAGCAAAGACTTGATTGGACGTTTAGGATGGCCGGATATGCGGACAAGAGACATACTGCAGAGGGGCTGACTCAGGCTTAGTGACAAACTTCCCTTGGATGATAGCACGACAAGTGATAAGACTTAGGCAGCATAGCTGTTAATCATAAGTCTACAAAGAAGGAGGCAATGAAAACTCTCCATATGTTTGGAAGAGTAACCAAACGATGGAGGACACAACTCTATATAGCGAGAAAAATATTCCTACGATCGTACTACATCCCATAGTTTGATGATCAAACGGACAAATGTACTTCATCCAAGGGTGACTCATTATGCTGCCAATAAAGAAAATACTTTTCCCATCCTCTTTTTGGGGTATATTTGATTTTTTTGTTCTTTTTGATGATTTTTGAAAAAGAATAAAGGAATATTACGTTACAAAGGAGGAACGAGTACAACAAACATACAAGATCTAGGCACAAGGACAAGACTGATGTTTTGGGAAATGATACTCAGAAAAAATCCTCCAGTGGCCAAAGGTGTTAAGACGCAGAAGCAAACTGTTACAAGGCAGATGGGTAAGGTATGCAAATGCGGTTGATAGAACACACAATGGTAACGTCCTTCGATGTAAGTTTAACGAGCCCAGAGAAGGGAAGCTCGGTGGTTTTTCATATTTAGAGAGTCTAAAAAATCATAAAAGGAGACTCCAGTGGGGTACCTTTTTCGACAATACTCTAGTCGGTTCAAAAAAGGGATAAACTAGCACCGATTAGACGTCAATTCAAAACCATTTTAACGAGTGTGACAAGGACAAGATCACTCGGTTATTTTTTCAATTTTAAGGAGTTTGAAAAAAAGCTTAACTATGGACTCCATCAGGAATGTTCTTCTGGACCATTTTAACGAGTGTGAAAAAATAAGGTCACTCGACGATCTTTTCAATTTTAGGGAGTCTGAAAAGAGCTTAACTATGGACTCCGTGGGGGTTTCTTTTTCGTAAATTTAGTCCCTCAGGCCCGAAAAAGGAATAAAATTATACCTGAGGATACTCTTCTAAAGAATGAGAATTCAATAGAGTATTCCTTTGTTCGTACAGTCGACCATCTAGACCAAAAAAGGGGTAAACTACCGCCAGATAGACGTGACTTCAAATTTCAGTTTAACGAGCGTGAAAGGTCACAAGATCACTCGACAGTCTTTTCATTTTTAAAGGGTCTGAAAAGGGCTTAAAAGAAGACCTGTTATGTTTTGGGAGTCCAGAGGGTAAGACAAAGAGTGAAAAAGACCCATGCGAATGAGGCTCAAACTTGTATTCAGGAAAGACTATATGGACTCCTGAGCCTACAGTGTTATTAGAAATGGCATGGACACCATAATGCAACCAAGACCTACCTAGGGCATCCATGTTGTGGTAAGCTCTACCACCAAGTTGAGACACTTCTATAACAGATATGATGATTCCGTGTCACAACCGGATGGGATCGATCCTATAGCATAAAAAAAAGGCAACGAGATGCAAAAGTGGGGATAATATCCTAACCTATATGCTCAAGTTGATCTTGGAATTTTTTTTTTATGGACCGTCAATATATATATATATATTTTTATTTTTTCGAAACTCAAAAAATATGTCCCAATACCTGCTCAAATCCCTCCCATATAACCCCCAGATCACTCAAAATGGTTTTTGCTATAAATAAACTGATAAGGGGGGCCAAAAAAGTGACAAAAAGAGGCGAAAAAGTCTATAAATAGAAGTTGGCAGCTCATTATCACCATTGTTGATTTGGAAATTGACTTTGCAGCCAAAAGACCCCCTTTGCTAAATATCGTGATTCCGGGAGCTACAATGGATGAAACAGACTTCTGCTTGGACCAAGTAAGTACAAACTCCCTTGTCTATCTATTCCATGCTTCTTGTTTAGCATTTTGGTTGATTTTGGGGGTGGGCGTCGACCTCAAAAAGGTCGTCCCTAGGTAAACGCGGGCTGTCCAAGGACAGCCCGCAGGTACCCACGTGCAGAGCAAAGCCTGCCCATGGGTACCCACGACTGTCACCTCTATAGGCCGCGGGTACCCCCCCCGCGTGATGAAAAAATAATTGGAAACATGAATTGACCCTCTTTTACCTTGTTGTGTTGGCTGGATGTATGTTCACTGGAGGGAAAGGTAGCACGAGGCCGCCAATGAGTTAGTGGATGCAGATCCGAATGTTGTGGCTGTGCTGATGCAGTGCGAGTTGGTAAAATTCTTTTTATGTCCGTTCATGCACGCGCAACCAAGGCTACTAAATGCCTTGGTTGATTACTGGCACCCAGATGCAGAGGCGTTCATGCTAGAGGGGCAATCCTTGGTGCCCACCACCGAGGATATTTACTTTCTAACTGGCCTCTCGAGGAGAGGGGAACCAGTCAACTTTCAGACTTTTCCTATGGGGCCAAGCAAGATCTCAGAGCTGGTAGCTGAGTATTGTGAGGCTGGGACCGAGCATAGAGGTTCCTCGGTACCTGTTAGTAGGATTACCAGCCTCCCCCTATAGACTATTTTATCGCTCATTGGGCAGATTACCAGCTCAGCAGCCGTGCATCAGGCTTCGCGCGCACAGATGAATTGTGCGATCTAGTGCATGAATGCACAAATTTTTTATTGGAGTACCACACTCTTGGAATGCATGAAGAGTCAATTGATAGCATGCCGACAGAGGACACACAGGAACTTTGGGTTTGGGACCATCCTGTGTTCATTCTTTTTCAAGAGACTTTCGTGCTTCAGTCCTCGGCTGATAGTACGAGGAAATCTAGCCACTTTCCCCACAATATGCAGATGGGCAGTGTTACTACCGCGACAGGGTGGTGGAAGGACCATGGAGGCCTTCAACAACAACTTTTTTGCTTGGTTGTCATGACAGATCCCAGCTATAGAGGACTACCCATATGCGGGGATCGACTTCTCCAGAGATCCAGCGATACCGGTGCCTCCCGGTGAGGATCGAGGGGAGATGGGTAAGTCTCCACCTATACAGTTTTTTTTTTGTTTTCATATGTAATTTTTATGTCTTTTTGATATATATATCATGTTTTTGTATACCATAGTTTTTGATGGGTGAACGTTTATTGCATGCAGATGTGGGACCCATGCGACCTACCAACTATGCACGAAACAGGCGTCGACCACGGCCAGAAGCCGCAGCTGCTGCCGCTGGAGGAGCAGTAGTAGCAGGGAACCTCCCAGCAGGAGAGGCCGAGAGGTTCCTGAGGTGAATTGAGCAGAAATTTACTGCGCTCACTCGCATAGTTCCCATGGAAAAGATAGAGGACCTATCGCCGTCCATGCAGACTCATGTTGTGGGGGCATCTTGGACATGGGTCCGACTGTTTAGGCATTTAGCCCAAGATGTACATGATTATAACAGGGCCCATAGGCCCTAAGCAAACTTTAGACTTTTATGTGCCATGAGCACTGATATGTATATATTTTTTGAGGGCATAAGCCCAGTGACTCATTACTGTTCCCACTTTTGAGGCGCTTGCACCCATCTATGTACTCTGAGGATTTTATGATGCTTATATATGGTTTTTATCTCTTTTTTGTGTCTTATGGATTATGTGTACAAAAATGTATTTACATGTTTATGTTCATGATCTTTTTATATGTGAGCAAGATGCCAATCTAAAATGTGATTAGCTAGAGTATCTTTGATTTGATTTAGACACCTAGGAACATGAAAATATGTAATATAATCAAAGTTGTGTTCCAAGAGACGTACCCTAAGGAATCATCGGTGTAAAGTCAGGTAATGAACCCGGTATATTCTGTTTAGCTATGACACAACCAGTTGAGCATCTAGATAGACCCAGAGATGAGTGATACCCAATGACAATGTGTCACGAAGCAACTCAATAACTGCACTGTACTCAACAACATTATTTGTGGTGTCACCTAAGCATATACCTCCGGAAGATAACAACTGACCCTATGGTGTAAAGATTACCCAAGTTGCAGAGGCAAGCCTCCACGTGCATCTACTAGCATCTTCTGGATACCCAACGAACACCTCAGACTCACTTGACATCTTCCATATTGACGAAAGATAACATCAATGACACATCCATAACACGTTTTTTTAAAAGAAATGTAAAAAAAGTAATAGTACAAAGACTATACATATGTTACAAGAAGTTACCCACAATGACCTCTCTATGAGTAATACTTCTTGAGGTACAGCCCATTTCTAGGCTCCGCCAAAGCATTCCCTTCAAAATCGACCAAATGATAAGTGCCCTTTTTTAAAACCTCCTTAATAATGAAGGGTCTGAACCACATGGGATTAAAATTTCCTGCCCCCAGGCGGTCCTTATCTTGGTCATAGATCAGGACAAGGTCGCCCTTAAAAAAAATCCGAGGCCAAATGGACCGATCATATTGACACTTAACCTTATGCTTATGAGACTCGTTGGCCAGGGCCACATCGCGACGTCGCTCATCCAGATGCTCAAGGTGTACTAACCATTCTTCAAGTGGAGAAGTGTCTGGAAATAACTGTACTACCAATTTCAGAGATGGGATTTGACATTCGATGGGCAAGACTGCCTCCAGCCCGTAAACGAGTTGGAAAGGTGAGAAACTGGTTGTAGTCTTAACTGAGGTTTGGTAAGCCCATAATGTCGAGTATAACATCAAATGCCAATTTGACTTGGCTGAATTAATAGTTCGTTGTAGAATAGTTTTAAGGGTTTTGTTTACAGCTTCTACCTGCCCATTGGCTTGGGTATAGTAAGGTGAGGAATGTTCTTGCCGTAACCCAAGCTTTGATGTTAATTCGGACATCATTTGGTTCTAAAAGTAACTACCATGGTCATTGACAATGTCTCTCGGGACGCCAAACCGTGCTATAATCTGGTTGAATAATAAGAGAGCTGCGGTCTCTCCATCATCTTTAAACGTTGGCATAGCTTCAACCCACTTAGTGAAGTAGTCGATAGCTATGATGATATAGCGGTGCCCCCTTGCTGACGGGGGGTTGCATGTAGTGTAATCAATCCTCCACTTAGTGAAGGGACCAACTGTGATGACAGGAAACATAGGAGCTGGATTTGCCCTCATCTTTTGAGAGAAGATTTGGCATGGATGGCACTTCTTGACCGACTCGATACAATCTTTCATAAGTGTGGGCTAGAAGTAACTTGTTCATAAAAAATTTTGGGCTATTGCCAACCCAGATAAGTGACCGCCACAAGCTCCTGTATGACAATCATTGAGCACTATGACGACCTCCTCATGAGTGAGACATCGACGTAAGATGCAGTCTACACCTCTCCGATACAACATATCATCGAGTATGAGATAATTCTTATCCTGATGGCGTATCCGTCGATGCTCATCACGAGAAGAAGAGGTGGGGTACTTCAAAGTATGGAGATAGATTAGTATATCTCCATACCAGGGGTCTGATGATTCAATCAAAAACATATCCCTCTGGATAGGAGATTCCTTAGGCACAACGTCACCTGACTCAACCAGAAGCTCCGAAATAAGTTCTGCGAAGACCAATGACTTCTTGAATTTTTCTGAAACGAAGTCTAAATCAAATTCTTGGAGGATTACCATCCATCTACTAATTTTTCTGCCGATAACCCGTCGTGTCAACATGTACTGGAATGGATTCACGATAGCAACGATGGTGGTCTTGTGAAAAAGAACATAGTGATGGAACCGTTGAAAAGCATGAACTGCTGCCAACGCAAGTTTTTCGAGATGGGAATAATTAAGTTCCGGTCCTACGAGGCCTCAGCTCAGGTAATAGATCACGTATTCTGAAAATGAGTCATCTTCTTAAACTAAAACCATGCCTATGGTTGACTCTGCAGTAGCTAGATATAATAAGAAGTCTTTGTTATAATTAGGTGGCCGTAGCAGAGGTGCGGTTGTGAGAGAGTGTTTTAATGCATCGAAAGAGCGTTGAGCGGCTTCATCCCAGAAAAAGGAAACATCTTTCTTCAGTAAACGCATAAAGTCCTTGGTGATTTCGACATAGTTGGCGATGAAGTGTCATAAGAAGTTCGCCTTGCCTTGAAGACTTTGAAGTTGTAAAATTGTGCATGGGGGAGGCAACTGGATTATTACCTCCACCTTAAGAGGATCAACCATGATCCTTGTTGTTGAAACGATGAAACCTAACAAACGTCCTGACGTGACGCAAAAACTACACTTGTTGGGATTCAAGCGAATCCTGTAGTAGCGATAGCGTTAAAATATTAGTCTGAGGTGTGTAGGATGATCCTTTCACTTGCGAGAGCGTGATGCTGAATCATCTAGATAGGCCTCGACTATATGTTTGAGGTCATGAAACGCAAAATACATGGCCTGCTGAAAAGTGGCTCCAGCATTCTTAAGGCCAAAAGGCATCTTACGATAGGTGAACATACCCCACGGAAAAATAAATGTTGTTTTGTGTTGGTCCTCAGGTTTGATGTGGATTTGATTATATCCCGAAAAACCATCCATGAACGAAAAGGCTTCACAACCGGTGCATTCATCAATGATCTGGTCGATGAAGGAGGTTGTAAAATTATCTTTTGGACATGCCTTGTTCAAATCACGGAAATCAATACATACACGAATCGTACCTTGTTTTTTATTGACCGGCACGGGGATTGAAACCCATTGAGTCAAATGGATAGGGTAAATGAACCCTGCCTTGAGCAATTTCTCAACCTTAATCTTGATGGCTACTGCTTTCTTAGGATTGACTAGATGAAGTTTTTGTCGAATAGGCTTAGCATCAGGATACATTGTAATTTCATGTTCAACTATTTTTGGATTGATGCCTGGAATTTCCTCATAAGACTAGGCAAAAACGTCGTGGAATTCTTTGAAAAGATCCATGTAAGATTGAATCTCTTCGGGGGAGCAATCCGATCCGACGAAGACATTCTCCACGATGCCAAGGTTTCAGGAGATATTGATAGGTATAGTTTCAGCGATAGTCACCATATTGCCCTCAGCATAAATTTCTTGTGCAGTGAAGAGGTTAATAGGACATGGTTGATCTCCCATCATGGTGATAGTGAATTCTCCTGCCGTGATTCGGTTTAACTCTGGGAGGAAATATGATCTGTGATGAAGATCTTCCCAAGATTTGTTCGAACTAGTCATCGCTTTGATCACTGCTTCGTCAGAAGGCAAGACTAAGTCTAACGAATTGGTGGTAGCAAGAGAACCCTAAGCCCATATAGGCTCTAGAAGTGGATCCAACTCTTGTGCGGGAGTCGGATCAGGATTAGCTTAATCTTGCTGGACTAAAGAGTACGCTACTTCAGCAGCTAACAAGGGCATGGGCATGTTGGAGTGCCCTGTCTCATCCATCGTGGCTGATGGGGAAGGAAGAATCAACGGATCCGCAAAGTAGGTCATGTGGAATGACGAAACTTGAAAAATATCAGCCTTGTGGTGATTAGATATAAACTTGACATCATCATGAGGAGGTGGGTAATCGAAAGTACCCATCAAAGATGGGCACAAACCAACTCTGACGTTAACGACACCGGCTTGAGGATTATCAATCATGGGAACCGTGGATGCCCCCAAAGCTGGGTCAAGTCTAGAGAAGGACAATTGATCGATGGTCACTATTCGACCTTCATGTGGAAACAATAAGACTCGAAAAACTGTAGCAACCACATCTTGCATAGCATAAGTCCAACTCCAACCTAACAAGATATTATAGTCGAGGGGGGCATCGACTACCTCTACTTCAATGCACATGGTCTTTCCTCCTAACTGCACTGGGAAAGAAGGAACGATGCCATGTGGTCGGAAAGAATGACCGTCAAATGTAGTGAGGAGAGTAGGTGATGGAGACAATGCGGGCTGACCAATGGCCTTCCAACATGCTAATGACAGAATGCAAGTCAAAGTGCCCTCATCGACCACCGTGCGGAAGATATTCTGTGTAAAAGTTTTCGTTGGATGAGCTACTACTATCTGAAACGCTACCTGGTAAGGGATACAAGGTTTTAAGTCAGTCATATCAAGCATGATGGTACCCGGGTTACAAGTCTCAGTAGAGCCTAACGTAGTTAGCAAGGCTTTCCTTTGAGAAGGGCAACTTTGGAGGACCTCCAAAGCGGACATCGTACAAGAGGTTTGTGATAAATCTTCCACCATAGAGTAATTATGGGCGGCCCTTGTGTTTGGGTTGTGAGAAGATTTATTAAATGCACCCTTTGGAATGCATGTCATCGTTTCTCCCAACATCTTCTCAATCTATAGAGGAAGAGATGGGAGTTCGGCTTCTTTTCCCTTCTCAGAGGCGCTTGGTTTACTATAGTCATGCGCTCTAGTTGTTATTAAAGCATCACCCCTAACCATATATATGTTCACGGATGAGGAATTGTTTGGGGGAGGGCAGGTGTCTTGGCTGCCCCCTTCGGCACTTGTAGAGGCTTGAGTTAAATTTTGCCCATGCTAAAAGGGATTAGTCAACATGGCTTGCTGTTGTTGTGTGACAAACTTTTGGGCCTCTGCAAGTCAAGGACAAATATGGGTCAGGTGGTCTTCTGCACACAGGTTGCATGGATACCTCGCCTTCTGTTTTTCCGTGGTTCCCTCGTCAACATTATCAGTGGGTTTTTTCTCCCCCTTACCCTTTTTTCATTGTTTTTTCTTCCCTTCGGGCTACTGGGTGGCCTTTGGGTTAGTTGTCTGCACTGAGTGTACTTCTGACGTTTGGGTAGGAGTAGCAGCCAAAGTAGTAGATTGGTTGGCCGTTGAGTGTTGGACAGATAACTGTTGCAATTGTTTTGTCAATTGCTCAGTGGGCTTGGTTTGGGCTGAACCAACAATACCATCAGCATGTGGTCCAACTCTCTATCTAGTTGTATCCAATATCGATCGTGGTGCATCCGGCAGGATGTTGTACAATAAACTAGACTGAGAATAGATAAGCTCAAACTGTTGAGCCCTCATGATGGCATCTTCTTCAGAGAAAACTCCTGAAGTCGCGATGTCTTTCAATAATTATGGGACTAAAGACTTAAGGAACCACTCAAGTAGCAATGCTGGTGGGACTGGTACTTTTATTAAACTCTTTCGGTGTCTCCACTCTTGCATATGATCATAGATATGGTCTACTATCGTCTGTTTGAAATTGGCTAGCAACTCTGTGCCTACGTCGTATCTCATAGGTAATTGAAAATGGTTAAGGAAGGCCATCGCCAATTCGCCAAAATAAGAGTATCTTGAGTGATCAATCTCGATGTACCATTTCGCGGCACTCTTGATAAGAGTGCGTTGAAATAATCGCAACTAGATGGAGTCATGTTTCAATGAGTTAGATGAACACCAAAGATGAAAGGTAGTCACGTGATCACCTAGATCTTCGTTAGGCTTGGCCTCGAACTTTGGAATGTCCAAAGGAAACTTATTTGGCATAGGAGGCCAACGCGGATTGTGACAAATAGGATCATTTAACAACCTTGTCAAATCTGGAAAGTGTAATGTCGCCAGGAATGGTAGTTTGGGTTGTTGTTGATAGCCTGGGAAAAAGGGTCCTGGAGTTTGACTGGCACCAGGTTGCCAGGAAAAGTTTGGCTGCTGGCCCAGATTTTGGTAGAAACCATGGCCCTGACCAGCGTAAGGATTTTGCATCTGTGGAGACATCATTAGCTGATTCCCCATAAAGGACATAGGATGTTGGGCATTCATCATGTTTGATGGAATTTGGGAAGGATTACCCCATGCCAGTCCTACTGGTAGAGGCATAGAAGTCTGTCCGGGGTTTCATTGACTGTGGAAAGAATTACCCCAGAACGACATTCCAGAGGAGGGAATGGATCCTTGTCCTGAGTTCCAAGGTCCTGGTATATGTGCCCTCGGCACAGGAATAGTACCCTGCGCCGGAGTAGACTGTCCAAAGATGGGAGTGCCCCCAGATGGGAAAGAAGTGGATGCGAAAGTGTTGTTACCAAACGTCCCATTCCAAAAAAATGGTGACGAACCTACCGACAGAGTTTGCGCAGGTGTTCCTTGACTCCCGGCTCCAAATGAACTCTTGTGTGTAGGCTGCCCAGCGGACTGCTGATACAGACCACCAAGCGAAGGGGATGAAGGAGAGATATGACCTCCGGTGTAAGGAAAAGCATTTAAAGGGATAGGAATGCCCCCAAGTTGACCTTGCAGAGGAGCGTTAGAGCTCCCTACCCCCAGACCCAAATTCTATAAAGTGGAGTGAGTGAGTGTAAGACTTATGCCCGAACTAGGCATACCGTATGAGAACGGAGGGCCTGTCGCACTAGGTGTGAAGGGTGTTGTGGCCGTCGTGATAGATGGGGTCGGTCCACTGTGCGACGTAGTTGCGGCCGAGACCATGGTGGCTCAGACTGATGATGACAAGTTAGGAGATGCTTCTCCTGTGGTAGCAACAGTGGTGGGAATGGAAGAATTCCCAGAAGAAGTAACAGAATTTGGTTTCATAACTGTGTGAGGCATTGACAGGCGTTCGTAAAATTGGATTGGTACAATGAACAATGGCCAAGTATTAGTGGTTGGGGTTTCAACCGAACCAAGATTAGCGGCTGATTCCTCCAGGAGTAGTTCAGGCTCAATGGTTTGTAACCCGGTTGCTTCGAAAGACCCTTGTTGGTCTAGCTTTCGCCTCAATGGTGGCGGGGGTGGCTCCAGTATAACCAGAGGCAGGCCCTGAAGACTTCGTGACCGATGGAGCTCAGGATCCTCCACTGTGTGAGAAGATCCAAGACATGCTAAGGTATTCTACACGTGCAAATAGTAACACACACTAAAAAATAAGCCCCTAAGAGATAAGTCAAGCAAACACTAAACTAGTTGGAAGAACAATTACAACAACCAACACTAGAGCAACTTACCGGTGCAAGTGCAACTAAAAAATGGAAACACCCTCTGAGCATACTCTGCAAAACGTGGCTCGATGTTTGTCCTAGGTACCATGGTATACCCCCGCAGTCACCTGTGTATGTCCCTAAAAACGATTGGCAACTAGTTTTCTAGCACGCGAACAGTCACCAGGCGGGTACAGTCGATAGTCAGGTAGACCACAATGAGCAGGGTATCAAGCCCGAAACCTGTCAAGGGTATCGAGAGCAAGTGGTCTGAAAGACAACTGAGGACCTCGAATAGATTCGAGACCCACGAATCCCCGTGTCAAATGAAAACGATGGAATCCCACAACAAATCCTTGATATGTGTTCTCCACTACGCTTGGTCCGGCTTTGGAGGGGTTATCTCCGCTACCTTTCCGCACGCGACCTCGTGTTTATCCCCTGTGTTAGAGGGGGGTCCCGGATAACTTCCACGTAACTGGAATTCTACACTCCCTATCACAGTCACCAATGTTTGAGTTTTGAGTGGCCTTGGAGAGTTTCCTCTCCAACCTAATCCAAGGCCCTAGTCCTAAACTAGTATATGAACCCTACAAACAAAAAGTCCACTAGATTTTAAATTAGCATTGCTTTTATGGGATTTTTTACATCACGGGTTATGAAGGTGAAACTGATGATGTGTAAAGACTCAAAGCAAAATCAAATGAATGAAAAATGTTGGAAACAAAATAGTTTTACTAAATGAAAAAATCAAAAACTTTTCACAAAGAAAGACTTCTTTCTCTTTTCAATTTTTCTAAGATTTCATGCATCAAACATAAAGGAATTTCGCTTGACTACGAGCTACTTATGCTCTACATGCACTACAAAAAACTTATGAACAAAAAGACTTCTTCCTAGATATTGATGCAAAAACACAATCTTCAAACAAAGAATAAAATGAAAAGAATTTTTTTATTTATTTAAGTGCTAAATGAAGCAACAAAGGGAAAATGCCAACAAGCACAAAACCAAGAAAACAAAAAAAAATTCTGGCTTAAAGCACAGATCGCAAAGAATCGAAGTAAAGACACTTAATGACAATCAGGAAAACAACGATTCTTACGCTTGTCTAGAAACCATAAAACAAAATTTTTCTTTTTATCTTTTCTATCAACTATCAACTTAAGAAAAAACAGGCTAAGGGTAAGAGGCCCTAACCTATTGACTGTTCTACCCTAGACTCAACCACCTGAGAGGAACACTTCTCACCACAGGAGGGGATGACTGCCCCACCCTGACTGAAAAGCTGTCTGTCAAGCACTCCTCTGTCACTGAAATAGAAAGCGTACGAATGTGTGTTGAGCTACCACAGAGTGCGTGTACCCGCGGGCTGCACTTGCACAGGCCGCGTGTATGTATCAAATCTAAGAAAAAAATAAACACAGGCAGCCCAGACTAGGAAGAGGCTTCTGGTATTGATAACCAGAGTCTCTTAAAGGCTTGGATGCTTCTTCTTAACAAAAAAGAAAAATAATTGCAAGAAACAACAAAACACAATAAAACAAACTGAGACAAGACTATGAACCAACAAGACTCAAGCAAGATCCCGAAAGCCCCCTGAGAATGTATAATTCTGACAGGGAAGAGGAGGAATGCCTCTCAAGCTCTCTGACTCCTACACGCTACTGAAACCCTTACAGCTAGTGTTCAAACACATGCAGTATAAGGTTAGGGTGCGGGTACACGCGTGCAGGCCTTCTGCAGGCTGCGTGTACCTCTATGTGTCCTGATAATTACCGAAAAAACTAGGTTCCCTGCTAGCTCTGACCTAATAGAAAATAGACAAACAAAGAAATAGAAAATCTAATCCTTTAAACTACCCAAAAACCTCAATTAAATCCGGAGACCCTGAAGAGTATTTCCTCAGTGGAGTCACCAATTCTGTTGTTGGGAAATATACCCTACGGACTAGAAAACTAGGGTCAGACTTGCATGCATATTTTGACCGTAAAGAAATGACCTTTTAACCTACCACCCAACACTTAAACCCCTCTTTCATGATACATGCATGGAAAGGAACTACTAACCTTTTTACTGATGTTTGGGGTAGATCCTTCGTTGCGCTTTTCCCGCTTACTTGCGCTACTCCTTCCAAAGTTAACCTGCAATCAAGACAAAACACTACGCATGCAGGCTACTTTTCTACTTGAGGGTTAGAAATTAAGCATAAATTACACAAATCATAGATAACTCAAACATTGGGACGAGAAAAGTATTCTTTTATTATCTTCAAAATGAATCAACTTACAATCAAAGTCGAGACCGGCCACTGCTCCTTGATCCTGATCCTAGGTTCCTCCTCTTCTTTTGTCCTCCAACTACTTTGCGTTAATTCTCCTTAGGCTTGAGGAAAGGATAAAGAGTTGGGACAATGGATTCGGCAAATGGGCAGAGTTTATTTGCTTATAATTTTTCTCCCCAAATGGTACCCCTACCGCTTCTTTTATAGGCTAGAAGGAGCTAGGGTTTTGGATGAACGCTCAGCCATGCATGGCCGGGAGTTTCAGTTAACTGACCCATAGCTTTTTGTCCCGTCGGCAACTTTCGTATTTTTGTGTTTTGTTAGGTAAACGTGGGTTGTAGTAGGCCTGCCAGCGTTCGCCCACATGCAGTAGTGGTGTTGTGGGGTATTCTACCCTACGGACTAACAAGCTAGGGCTCTAAGCTTATATGCAGATCATGACCCTTAATATTTAACTTTTAACCTTCTACCCAAAATCTCAACCCCTTTTCTCAGGAAAACACAGGAAGAATGAACTAACCTCTTTTTAACGATGATTGAAGTAGATCCTCCGTTGAGCCTTTTATTTCCTCGCTGCTTCTGCTCCTTCCACAAAGCTTCCTGCAATCAAAGTAAGACTACACATGCATGCTACTGATCTACTAGGGGGTTAGAAATAAAACATAAATCAAATTACATAGATGAGATTCATGTACTTGGGACGGGAAAAGCATATTTTTCATTAGTCTCAAAATGAATCACTTATAATGAATTCTGAGACTGGCCACCGTTCCTCGATCCTGATCCTGGGCTCCTCCTCTTCTTCTTGTCCTCCAACTGCTGCTTCTTGAGTTCCTCCTAAAGCATGAGGCAAGGCTAAAGGATTGGGACAAAACTGGCTTGGCAATTTGGCAGAGTTTCTTTGCTATGATTTTTCCTGTCTTGAATAGTACCCCTACCC
>CBVK0100097496.1:0-32380 GCA_900067695.1 Picea abies
CTTCCGATCTCACAAATTTTAACGATGCATTTCCGCGGTCTGAGACCTCGATTTTCGTGTTCCTCATGCCCTCATTAGTCTATATATGCTATCAGATCATGTCTAGCGAATCAGCCCTAAAACATACAACCCCCGACTGCCAATAGGGCCCCTATTCTGACTCCAAAAATTACCCCAATTATAAACGGAAGCTCCAAGAGTCCTGCGAACGCTACAAGTGCAGAAATCCGGCTATTAGCTGGTAGCTGCTACCTTCGGTCGCTTAGCTATCAGATCGCTGCACTCGGAGCGCTCGCAGAGCTCTTCGAGCTTTCGTACCGCACGAAAGCACGAAGAGTACGAAAACTCGAAATTTACTTCGTACGGCATTCGCTGTACGAAGTACGCCGAAACAGACCCACACGCACGAAACAGACTTCGGCGCACCCGCACTAGTTCACGTGCAACACATTGCAGCACATGCAGTTGTATTTTCATTTGGCATTCAACCGCCAACGTTAAAGTTTGACACTCGCCTCATTTATTCAGGAACTCTATCCTCTGCCGTTACAATTCTTCGCCATATTTCAATAGCTCTTAATTTAGTTAGATCGCCCGTCAGAAGCTTGACACAAGCAGCTAAAATGGCGGCCGACGAAAGTGCTAACACGTCGATAGACAAGTACTATCAAAAGATGTCGCATAAGGAGCAAATCCTTATGCGACCTGCGATGTACATTGGCTCTGTCGAGGAGACCAAAGATCCCATGTGGGGCTTCAACTCGGAAACTAAACAAATGGAATTCAAGGACTACACCTATGTTCCAGGTTTGTACAAGATATTTGACGAAATTATTGTCAATGCTGCTGATAACAAGCAACGAGACAAAAAGATGAGCACCATCAAGATCAACATCGACAAGGAAGCTAACAAAATTTCGGTTCACAACAACGGCGCTGGTATTCACGTTGCCATACACAAGAAAGAGAAAATGTATATTCCAACTATGATCTTTGGTCATCTATTGACTTCCTCGAATTATAATGACGCCGAAAAGCGAGTTGTTGGCGGTCTTAATGGATACGGAGCAAAACTTTGTAACGTGTTTAGTACCAAGTTTATCGTTGAAACTGCTAGAGATGGAAAAAAGTTCAAACAAACTTGGGAAAATAACATGTCTGACGCGAGCGAGCCCACAATTAGCACTGTTGGTTCATCAACTGAATACACTAAGGTTACCTTTTATCCAGATCTCAAGCGATTCGGAATGTCTGAATTAACGGACGACGTTGTTGCCATTATGATGAGACGAGCCTACGACATTTGTGGTACACTTACGGGTGTCAGCGTTTTTCTAAATGACGAGAAACTACCATACAAAGGATTCAAAGAGTATGTTAAACAGTATTTAGGTGACACAGATTTTGCTTATGAAGAATGTGAAAATGGTCGTTGGCAAATAGCTTTAGCTGCCGGCGACGGTGATGCATTCAAGCAAGTTAGTTTTGTCAATAATATTGCTACTACTCGTGGAGGTAAGCATGTTGACTATGTAGCTGACCTTGTGCTAGATCCTCTATTAGAAGCAGTTAAAAAGAAGAATAAGGAAAAGACAGCGGTCAAAAAGCCTCAAGCTAAGAAGCACATGTTTCTATTTGTCAATAGTTTGATTGAGAATCCAGATTTTGACTCGCAATGCAAAGAGTTCTTAAATACAAAGCCACAAAAATTTGGTAGCAAATGCGAGCTAACCGACAAATTTCACAAGAAAGCTTTAAAAATTGGAGTTGTAGAGAGTATTCTAAGTGCGGCACAAAGTGCTGCTAGATCTCATCTTGAATCTAAAAGTGGTCGCAAAACCGGAAGTATAAATGTTCCAAAACTTGTTGACGCTGCATATGCTGGAAAGGCACAATCAAAACAATGTACTCTCATATTGACTGAGGGAGATTCGGCTAAGGGATTAGCTGTATCTGGAACCTCAGTTATTGGTCAGCACTATTTTGGAGTATTTCCTCTTAGAGGTAAGCTTCTCAACGTTCGTGAGGCTAAGTCCAAGCAAATGTCTGAGAATGCTGAAATCAATGCTATCATAAAAATCTTGGGTTTGAGCTACAAAAAAACTTATCAAAATCCAGAGGATCTAAAAGATTTGCGTTATGGAAAAATAATGATTATGACAGATCAAGATGCCGACGGATCTCATATCAAAGGCTTAATTATAAATTTTATTCACTCACAATGGCCTGCTCTTATTCGTCATCATTCGTTCTTTCAACAATTTATTACCCCTATAGTGAAAGCAAAGAAAGGAAATCAAGTTATAAACTTCTACAGTATACCTGAATTTAATGAATGGAAAGAAAATACTCGCAATTACAATACATTTCATATCAAGTACTACAAAGGTTTGGGTACTTCAACTTCTGCTGAGGCTAAGGAGTACTTTAGTGATCTGGACCGGCATAGGATTGATTTCAGGTATGGTGGTAAAGAAGATGACAATGCCTTAATATTAGCATTTAGTAAGGAAATGATTGAAGCTAGAAAAACATGGCTTATGAACAACATGGAACAGCGTAAACAAAGACGAGAGCTTGATTTACCTGAGATTTACTTATATGAGAAAGGTACAAAGCAAGTCACTTACCAAGACTTTGTTAATAAGGAACTAGTTCTATTTAGTAATCTCGATAACGAACGTTCAATACCATCTGTTATGGATGGTTTGAAGCCTGGCCAACGTAAAGTCATATTCACTTGTTTTGTCAGAAATGATAAGCGAGAGGTGAAAGTCGCACAATTGGCTGGTTCTGTTGCCGAAAGATCGGCTTACCATCACGGTGAAGCTTCACTGCAAGCAACTATTGTCAATTTAGCACAAGACTTTGTAGGCTCTAACAATATAAACTTGCTTCAACCTATCGGTCAGTTTGGTACTCGATTAAGGGGAGGAAAAGATGCTGCTAGTGCTCGTTACATCAACACAATGTTGAATCCACTGACAAGAAAGATTTTTAGACCTGAAGATGATCCAATTTTGCATTACCTCGAAGATGACAATCTCATGGTAGAGCCAGAATTTTATGCACCCATTATTCCAATGGTTTTAGTGAATGGTGCTGAAGGTATTGGTACTGGATGGTCTACTAAAGTACCAATGTACAATCCCAAAGAAATTATAGCAAATGTGCGAAGACTCATTAAGGGAGATCTCCTCGAGCCAATGACGCCTTGGTATAGAGACTTTAGAGGTCATAGGGAGCAAATAGGTGGTAGCGTTGTGATAAGTGGTAATATCAGGAAAAGTATTTATGAGCCAGATATGCTTGAGATTACCGAGTTACCAATTGGAACTTGGACGGAAAATTACACTGAATCTGTTCTTAAACCACCAACAGATAGCAGCATTAAACCAAATCCTGGTGCTATTTATAACTTTTTGGAGGATCTTGTGAACTATCCTGATGATACTTATGTCAAAATGACATTCAAGATGCCGGAACAAAAGATTCGCGATTTCGAATCTTCGGCTGGAGGTTTATACAAAGCTTTCAAATTACAAACAACAATATCAATGAATTCTATGGTATTATTTGATTCGAAAGGTTGCTTGCACCGCTATGAATCAGCTCACGAGATAATCAAGGAGTTCTACGAAGAGCGTCGTAAGCATTATGTTAGTCGTCGCAATTATATCATCGGCATGTTAACAGCAGAGTGTGAGAAGCTAGAGAATCATGCTAGATATATTGATGACAAAACAATGTTTGAATATATCGGTACTCGACCAAAACTCAAGGCATTGATCCAACGCCTCATAGAACGAGGTTATGCTCCTGATCCAGTTCGCAAGTGGAAGTTGAGCTTGAGCAAGGATAAGAATGCACAAGACATAGAGCATGAGGACACTGATGGAGTTTCTGCTCAAGATATAGCAGATTATGCTTATTTGGTTGACACACCTATCAGACAATTCACTGAGGGCGATAGCTCAAGATTATACAAGAGGCGCGACGAAAAGCGAGTTCAAGTGGACAAGATAACTAGTTCAACTGTGGAGGAATTATGGTTGTCTGATCTTGATGAGCTTGAAGACGAATATGCAAAATGGCTTGACGGTTTGAAGAAATTGCGCAGAGAAGCTAGAGAGGCTCGTAGTAAAGTTCAAAAATCCGAGGCAAAAGCTAGATCAAAAGGTAAGAAAGGTGTGGTTGGTGGAGTTGCCGATGTCGAGCCTTCTGAAGATTTCCAAGATATTGAACCACCACTTGACGAATACAAGAAAAAGAGTACCAATGCCGAGAATAAGAAACTCAAGAAAGCCAATGGACCTACAAAGAAGGGTGGCAGAGGTAAGAAAAACCAAGATTCTGAGGAGGATGAAACAGTATTATACGATGACAATTTCTCTGATGGAGATGATACAGACGTAGAGATGTTAGATTTCGAGAAACCGACCAAGACAAAACCTGCTAAATCAAGTCAACAGAAAGCGACAACCTCTTCTGAAACTACCACTAGCACTGCTACTTCGGACAAAACCAAGAAGAAAGCACCAGCGCCTAAAAGTGCTAAGCAAAATGGTGATACAAAGAAGAAGAAGTATGAATGGGAAAGTGATACTGAGGAGGAGGAAACAACTTTGATTCTAGATGATTCTTCTGAGGATGAGATATTGCCAGTTTCAAAGAGGCGTGCAGCCGATAAAGACGAAGGTGAGAAGCGCCCAAAATTAGATAGTAGTAACTCTGACGTGGAAACGATTGAATGAAAGTAATTAGAAATGTATACGCAGTGAGTTTTCCAATTAAAATCAAAAATTAAATTTGTCAAATTTAATCTGCGCCGAATCAACTGCGCATTGTCAAAAAGATTTCAAATTTTGCGCCTAATCTTTGTGAGTGTAAGTACGCCTTTTTTCACGTTTTTGAAACCGTTGATCACATGTTTTTAATGATATTTCACTTTAGCTACTCAACCACTGACTATAATTGTTTCCCAATTCATTTTAATACCTTATTTATCACATACCATTTATAAGATAATAGATATGTTAACATCACATATTGTTCCTGAATACTTTGATTGGTTTCTAAAATCAGTTCTGAAAGATCACTATGACAAGCGTAGACAAGCTCTGATAGAAGCGAATGAAGAGACAATACCAGCAATCGATTATATCTTCAAAACTTATGTTGGTAAAGAAAAGACATACCCCCCAGAATCATCGGCTCAATTCAATAAGTATCTTCTTCAGTTAGATTCAGAAAGATCCAAAATCTTCAAACAAATAATTCTTATCTATCTCAAGCTTGATACAACCAGACACCTATTGCATAAAGAAAATCTAAACAAATCGCGAACTAAAGACAAAGCAGAATTAGTTGCCTTTGAAAACGCTCTTAGTAGATTGCAATCTTTTCCTCATGCATTCGACATACCAAATTCCATCTTGCATCTTAGTACAGGTTTATGGGCTGTGGATAACGAAGACACAAATTTAACTATATCATCTCTTAGTAATCCAAGTATTGATCTATCAAACTATTTCGAGAAACCTCAAGAGGTAACTAGTATTATAGTCGATAGCTTAATAATTGGTCACCAACCTCGCATTGCCTTGTTCATGAGCAAGATTTATCGATACGAAAGTTGGTATGAGAAGTACGATGCAATATATGCTTTTCTACTAATTAGTTCTGGATTACTAATTGAGGCCTTGAAATATGAACGACTATTTTCTGACCGAGAAGATTATCATGAGATACTACAACGTTTTTTCAAATTATGCTCAGAATGGAATGTAACAAAATCATTGAACTGTTTCAACCTTTCACATGAAGAAGAGGATGTACTTAACCAACATCTCATATCAGAAAGTAGACCTGTTACTCCTTCAGGAACTAAAACTTCATCTAGACCTAAACCACGAAATAGACGCATTCAAGTAGTCCAGAGGACTCCATCATTCAATGATTCACCTGCACGTAATACACGATCGGCTCGAAAAAGAAAGACATAATTAGATACATTCGCATGCTGCAAAAGAATAAATGAATTGTCATAGTGATATATATTATAAAGTTAATATTGCACCTTCTTATATAATAAGAAATACTACTAATCGTAGTATCTTACAAAACAGTTGCTTAAAACAAAGAGTTTAGAAGTATTGTGCCCAGGCAATATGTGGATTTGAAGCTTAGCCTTTGACAATACTAGAATTGAGAGTTAAAACATTATAATTAGTGGTAGAATTGACACGTTTGCTGAGTTTCAACAAATAACTGTTGCGCCGAGTTGCGTCTATTATCATCTTGATAAACCACTTCCTCAATATTATTACAACTTCTGCTTCTCATCATTGGATTTGCTATAGTGTCCTGTTCATTATTGTTTAGGGTAATATCGCAATAGTTGCTTGAGGCTGATTGACCATCAAGATAACTGTAACAACCCTGCGAACTTTTTGATAAATTGCTATCAATCATTGTCGGGGCATTCAAGATATTGTTGTTGTGCCAAGAATTTGAAACTGTATTGGTTGAATTGGCACGGACCAGGGGCATAGATCCTTGATTGCGAGATTGTTGTTGATAGTACTCTTGGTGGAGGGATTGTGGCTCGGGATTTTGCTGTTGATTGCTGTAATCATTCATCTGCCAACTACTGGCATCTTGCATTTGTGGCTGATGATTATTCGCCTCTTGAGAATAGTAATTTTGGGTTCCATTATTATTACCCGTAACAATATTACAGTTTGCATCGTAATTATAATCGTAGTTTGCAGGGATTCTTTGATCGCTATAGGATGGAGCCATATTAGAATATGAGTTTGAGACCCTCAAGTTGGCTATATCGGGCAGTGAGCGTGCAGAGCTGATAGGATTTGAGCAATCATTACGGTAGCTTGTATTCACTTGTTGCTGGTAGTTTTCTTCGTCATTGATAGGAAAGATCTCAATATTAGGCACTCCAACGGGTGTCTGTATGCTCATGTGGTCTGGTGAAGGATGTTGGTGTTGGTTTTGGATTAGATTTTGACATAAAGTTTGTTGATGCACGTGCAAAACTTCATTATGTTGCACCAAGCCCCCGTAGTTATTTGTGTTGTAAGTTTCAGAGTTAACTGCCTGCTCCTCAACATGATGTCTCTCGTCTATCCAACTAGAGATGCTAGACGCCCTACTAGGGTAGGAGAACGAAGCACGTGTTGTCTGAGCCTCTTTGATAGCCTTCTCAAACTCAGCATTAATTTCAGCTTCGTTTTTCTCTAGTAGTGCGATCTTCTCGCTGAATTTTCTCGGACTTCCTTTGGGCTTACTCATAATAATCTGACGGTTAGGAAGGAGATGGGTTTGAAAGAAAGACTTTTGGAAGTTTTCCTGGAGAAGGAGGAGGAGGAGTGAAGATTTTTTTGTGTTGAATCGCTATATAAATACAACAACACCATCAGCAGGTCGATGGCTTGGCAAAAAAGATGCAACTGCGTCACTTTGGAACACAGTACACGCATGGTTTTACGACTTGCCGCTGGCGGCGCTGCATCCGTTTACGCAAACCAGCTATCCTTTTGCGTCTACTTTCATCAAGAATCCGAGTAAAAAGTTACAGTCACGTCGAAAATATTCTAACATGATGTTTTAGAAGTTCAATAGGTAACATTGACAAGCCCAAGATAATTATCTGCAGACTTAGTGTCTGCTTGATGCAACAGGTTGCGCCGATTGCGCAGTTTGAAGTTTAAGTGCATCCTCTAAATATCTGCTTGCATCAATAGCTCGCTAACAGAAATTTATTTGACGCTTTTGTGACTGCCTTTTACATAATGATGCTTCTATATTTGATATATTCGAACCTACAAAAGGCGAGAAATCTCTCATATTTTTTTACGATTTTGCTCTACCAAAGTGGGCGTGTCGCGAGTGAGTAAGCCCGATTTGTGGCTGCCATGAAAGACAATGCTATTGCTTCGCACTGCTTTTGCCTTGTTGCTTCAAGCTCAACTTGTTCGGTGTTGTTGGTAAGCGAAAGCGCAACAAGTGTCTCCAAACCTTGTAAACTTGCTAACTCAACAATCTTCTGGTGCCTCAAAGTTAACATTTGTAATTACAACAACCATCAAAATCATCATCATTATTATCGCGAACAAATTGTCTTGAGAAGGGAAGATTATTATGCAAGCGGCTGGAATTAGAGGATTGGTAAAGGTTTAAGTTGGGGAAGAAAAACATGCAATTGAATGAAAAATTGTTGTTGATGTTGTTGTTGTTTCGATCTAGTGAGATTAATTAAGAAGTCGGCCTTATACAAATTATACCAATATTATTAATAGCTAATAATGGAGCTGATTTATTGGGTTTCTATTGTTGCACAATTCTTAACCTACGCAAGTTTTTCAGCTGGCGCCAAAGTATGCCATATAATATATCAACAAAAATCTTGCGCTAAGTTCTCTCCTATGCCATTCTTAGCTGGTCTTAACTGTACAGCTTTATGGCTTAGATACGGTTTTGTGGCTGATGAATGGGAAATCATCGCCGTAAATGTTGTAGGATTAACTTGCTCAATTATTTACCTGGCATTTTTTGTCGCCTACTCAAAAAAGAAATCAAGATTAGTGAAACAATTGCTCACCCTTCTAATATTTCTACTAACCTTATTCTGGTGCATAGATCATAGTGTAGACCCAAAGTTCCTCGCTGGTTCAGTTGCATCTTTGGCTAGCTTGATAGCTTGCGCATCACCTCTTGCAACTATTCAGGATGTTCTCAAGACAAAATGTGTAGCCTCCATGCCATTTCCAATCATAGTCTCATCATTCGTAGTTTCACTATCCTGGTTCTTGTTTGGGTACTTGAAGGAAGACAACTTCATAGTGTTCTCAAACATTGTAGCTCTCGCTATAAGTGGCTCGCAACTGTCCCTATTCCTTGTTTATCCTTCCAAGTATCCTTATGAGAAATTGTCACCAAGCAATAAGAAATCATATGTAAGTACACCCACTAATATTCTACTATTTGAGATACTTAAGCGACTTCTAGTTGAAGCGTAATCAAGAGAAAGGATTGAGAGATAGTATCATTCTTTATCTAAAACCCGCCTTTATGCTTAAATCAAAAACTTAATTTAGGGCCGTACAAAGAAAGATTGATGATTGGAGAATTTAATTGAAGCCAGAGCATGAGATTAGTCTGATGGTTACTAGATCAAAGATACCAATTTTTTAAAATCTGTCTGTGCCAATACAATGTTTACTTGATACCAGTAATTGGTGTTCTAATAAAAGAAGAAGCCAACAATTTTAGCATCCAAGGTTTCTCTTGATAACTTTTTCTATTCGAATATGCAATCGAACTCTTTGCACTAACTCTTCGTTTTCTACCTCTTCTACAGGATCTCATTAGACTTCTAAACTCTGAGGAAGACGATGATGTTGATTCATCGATCGAGTTCAAAGATGGATGTAGTGATGAAATAGATACAAATCAAGATTATAAAGAAATATTAGCTAGAATAATGGGACAAATCTATTTAAGAAGAGAAAAGCTGAGTAAAAAACCAAGTTCAATAATGTTGTTATACACAAATTAGGGATTTTAGTTGAAACTAGAAGTGATACTGTGAGAACTTTTATACACATCTATATTTATGTACAACGGTAGTAGAAGAAAGCTTCTTAATGAAGCTTGATCAAGCGAATCCAGTCAATTTGGAACTAGAGTTGCGCTAATGGAAACATTTGAATCTAATGAGGAGTAACTGAGAATCAATTCAAGATTTAACATAATTACTGCAAAAGCTTATCAACAAAATGCTAGTCAATTGTAGTTTTAATGTTATGTAACAGTTTTTAAGTCAAAATCTAATGCAATAGCTGAACTTAAGTGATAGCTTTATTCCAATTGATTATTAATCACATCAAATGGAAAAAGCGGAATCTGTGCTCGAATGCAGGAACGCGCTCGCCTCTTTTTAACAATTTAGGCGTAGAAGAAGAGTTTTATTTATATATTTAACGTTGAAACCATGTTTATTGTTACTTCATAAATACACATACATAATCTTGAATATCCTCTTTCTATATCTTATTCGAGGAAAAGATCCGAGACTTACCTCTGCTCCAGTCTATCTGTCTTTCCTCTTGGCTGCCTCTCACAGTGTGAGAGCAAATGATTCAAAAATGCAAAACTCTATCACTCTTCTGAGGCATGCGTAATGGCGAGAGAAAGTTGAAAAAGTTGCAATCTAAGTGGCTCTGACTTGAGCAAACATGAGCGCTGAACGCGCGCATGCAGCCTCTCTTCCTGTATTGCAAACTTGAATTCGCGTGCTCAGTCACAAAGTTACTTTGGCTTGATCATGAGCAGTTGGATGAAATCTAGTGAGTTGTGGACAGTTTTAGTGGAGCAGATGAGAGATAGGAGCTGGAGCAGAGAGATGAGTGTTTAATATGATGAATATCTCCTCCGACACAATGATTTTCATTCCGCTGCGACATTTTGGTTAGAGCTAGAGTAGACTTATTCCAGAGGGAGCAAGCTGTTAGTTTTTGAAGAGTTTACGAGGGACATATAATGGAGTTGAGAGATGGAGGCGCATACGAACGATTACGGTCAGTTAGCTCCAGTAATGAGCTCAGTGGGCAACCATCAAGCGCTGGCCAGCTCCTTTCATCAAGCTCGAATCTGGCAGACCTCAAGTCGGCTCTCGTAGCTCGCTTGCTCGCAAGATACTCAAACAAGTCGCAGCCTCACTTCGATCGGCTCAGATCCATGGAATCAGCGAGCATCGTTCTCAACTCAAGCCTCTCGTCCATTGTGATGCACCAAACAGGAAGCAACCGAACGAGCGAAAACTCTACCTCAACTTCAACTTCAGAAACAGCCGATCAATCGCACGCGATGGACTTCAACATATTGCTGACAACCGTTTACCTGGCCATTTTTCTGATTGGAGTCGTGGGAAATGTTTGCAATTGTTTGGTCATAGCAGACAGCCGGAACAAGTACATGAAGACGGCCACCAATTACTACTTGTTCAGCCTCTCAGTCAGTGATCTTCTATTGCTCATCTTCGGTTTGCCTCACGATATTGTCAACATTTGGCACCCGTCGTCTTACCTCTTCAACCAGTTCGTTTGCATATCTCGCGGTTGGATTTCGGAGGCGTCGACTTACGCGAGCGTATTAGTGATCGTGGCGTTCACAGTTGAACGTTATTTGGCCATTTGTTATCCGCTCAAAGCGCACACTTTATCCAGATTATCCAGATCCACCAAAATAATCGTCTTAATTTGGCTCGTGGCCTCCAGTTGTGCTTTAGTTGTTGTGATGCAGTATGACATAATTGAGACACTTGAGAGGCAAGCGAACGGTCAAGAGGCGACGATAGCTCAGTGCACGGCCGTGGGCCCAAATGTTAATCTAATCTTTGAGCTGAGCGTATTCATATTCTTTATTATTCCCATGACTCTGATAACAATCCTTTACATTCATTTGGGCTACCATTTGAGGCAAAAGACGGACATTATTAAGAGAAACCAGATCGAGAAGAAGAAACGTTTATCATCGCGCGACAGCCAACAGCATAGTCCAACAAGCAATAGTTTGCTCTCACTGAGTCGCCTCAATTCGCCTATCATTTTGGATGATCATGAGAGCGAAAAGGCAGAGGAAATTGATCGTTTTAGAGTTTTAGAGAAAAATATCATGGCTAATGGAAAAGAGAAGTCAAGTTGGAAGAAGCAAGTTGGGGGATACAACTTGTTTACAGCCATTAACTTGCGTAGAAAATCAAAGTTGCCCGAGGCGAAATCAGACGCTCAAAGTTTCGCCACAACAAACAACAAACAGGAAGACGTAGCAAAAGCTGTTGTGCCTCGAATAAGCTGCCAGACGAATCTAATTAGTGCGGATCTAGCTAAAATAATCCCTAATAATGAAAAGGAATGTTCTAGTTGCGCGGCCATAATCTGCAAACATAACGCGCCTGATGAGATTAGAGGTGGCAAACTGATTGATCAAGCCGATACAAAGTATAAGACAAATGAGAGCAAAAAAGTCTGCTCTTGTTGTTGTGATGATAATGAAACGATAGCCATTCAAGCTGTGTCCGCAAATGATGCTAGACTCGTGCCGGACGCCGTTAATGAGCATACCTCACCTGCTTATGACGGCCAGACAGATAATAAGTCACGCTCGGAGGGTGTCTCTAGTGATGTTGATACAATGGACTCGCATCCTGCTCGATTCAAATCGAGCGCCGAGATTATTGAGCTGCCCACGCAAGTTTTGGCCCCAAATTTGCCTTTGAAGCCCGATCGTGAGGCTCCAAATCTTGAGATGCATGAATCTCCTGGCTCGGTCAATAGCAATCTATTATCGGTCGATATGAGCCGCTTGACTGGCAGGAAATTATCAGCTCCGGCGGTGTCCGAGCCTAAAGGGCAAACACTGATCAAGAAGTTGAATCTGATTAGTGCAAATAGACTCCATGTTAAGGCGAACACGTCTAGCCAATTCAGACTCAAACAATCGACAAGTTTCATAGCGAAGAAGGTCGAGCGTCCGGGGCGCAAAAATGAGAGCCATAGTCTGAGCAAACTGACAAATGAAGGCCCACACTTGGCCGGTAGCTTGAACGCAATATCAACAACGAGAAACAACAGCAAAATCTTCTTTAACAAACAACCACCAATAGCCTTGAATTCGACTGCAAATGCGTCCAACTTGCAGTCTGTGATCAAAATGTTAGGTAAGTTTAAGCTACATGTTTCATTTGGCTGCATCCATTGATCTCTGAACAGCATCCTGTTTTTATAGCTACGCCTTTCGGAGGCTCAAAATGCCCTTGAAGAAACAAAGCTTCAAGCTTAATGTTTCTATGAGTCTATTTATCTAGCTCTCAGTAATGAAATTTACGGCTCACAAAAAGTGGCTGTTGAGAGAGAGGATTTGGTGTGTGATTACCTGAGAATTAGCTGCTAGTTAGTTAGTTACGAGCACGTAAACAGCGCTAAATACATGTAATGAGGAGCAGCAACTATCTAGTGACGTATGATGAAATTCACATAAAATTTAGAGATTCCTCCTCAGCTTAATCAGCTTGATCAGCATTATCAGCGCGCATTAGAAGCTCTTACTCGTTTTGCCCCAGGCAAAGGGTTGAGATCTCGTAATAACAAGCTATCGCTGAGCCTCGCTGAATTATAATGATGCCCTCTCGAGTCCTTCAAATCCCGAGAGAATTTAGCGCAAGTTATTTATTGATTTTCGGCTCCACTCTGGCGCCTTGGAAATCAAATTAGATGTACACGCTTCGATATTATTCCAGTTATCGCGAATTCCTAAGCAGTTAAGCCGCGGGACTTAGCTGCCGATTGGCACCTGAAATAACAACGCGATTCCTGATTTGATTATTAAACGGAAACAAGCAAATGTGTTTGCTCGAGCAAATTAGGGAGCATTCAGATTGATTCTGCTTGCTGAGATCTGAGCAGTTGAATGGGAACAAAGAAGGAAAATTGTCAAAAAATTAGACGCTTACTGGGACAAATCATGTGAAATCCGGTGCAATTGTATTATCTTTTGAGCAGCTTTTGTGTCTCTATTACGGCAACCTGACCGCTCGAGGCGCCTCTCTGGAGCTTTCTCCACAGCCTCGAGCCAAAGCTCAGCAAAATTTGTGTCGACTTGGAGCTGATAGTATCGCCATCAAGACAGATCAGTGGTTGCGCCGTTTTGTTTACGCTTATTTTGCCAGCGCTCTTTCTAGTGCCTCATCTCTCTCGCATCCGAACCCTTTTTGCTCCTTGAAATTAGAGAAATTTGAATTCTGTACTGGGCAAGCGGATTCAGTGGAGCGAAATAGGAATTTTTGATAGGAAGTCGAGCAAGCAAATGATTTATGCCCTCTGAGATGAGTAGTGCAAACGAGAAAATGATTACATCTATCATTTGCTTTGTTGTCTGGCGCCTCTAATGCTCAATGAATCGCACGACTGATAATCCCATCAGTGCTATCAGTCTAGACAGAGGCCAAAGGATACGTGTCCACTCGCATCGATCATTGCAAATCTTATGAGCAATAGCCGAGGCACCTGGCGCAAGAGAGCCACTTCGAGAGGCTATTCATTAAGCGAAATGCGAATTAGAGTGGCCGAAGCGAGGCTGACGGATCCTTGACGGCTCGATTGGGTTAGTCAATTAAATTAATGCGCCCGCGATCGAGCTCATTAATTTAATTTCAACCCTCCTCTCGAGCGGGCCAATTTGAACAAAGCGCCACAAGCAGATTAATTTCGTTCGCCTATCTCGACAGGAAGTTTTGCTTGAAAGCGCAGTGATAAGATTATTTGCTTGCTATAATTTTGCCTAATCTCTAGTTTAACGTAATCTCGCGAAGCTTTTTTACCTGTCAACTTGAGATTAGGCCTCAACCAATCAAACTGGCCCACTCTCCGCCAAGATCCAAATCTCGCCAAGGACATTAATCAAGTCTCTCGAGCGGCGCTCAAATCTTGTCTTGTGTATAATAATATTACTTGGCGCGCCTGATTCGAGCCTGGCCAGATGAGGCCATTAGCAGACATCTGTCGTTTGGTGGCGCAAATTTGGAGGCTAAATTACGCCTTGATCCAAAATTATTGCGCCCAACTTGCACGTGCTAATCATTGGCAAGCTTCTTTGGCCCCAAGAACAAGTGTTAAATGTCACTTTATGGCCACTTGCGACCATAATTATGAGCCGCCATTTATTTGTGCGATGTTGCAAGTTGGAAGCTCCAAGCTTGAAGCTCGAACTCGCACGAGAAGCGGCCGAGAGAGCATTTCTTCAGCCGAGAGCCTCCATCTCGAGCCATCATAATTTATATCCGCTGGGCCCAAACTAAAGGTTACGCAACTCGAGGACCTGTCGTCTAATTGCCGCGCTACCTTGCCTCTAATGCAGGATAGGATCGCATGATCGACGAGGCTGCACCTCCCGCCCAACTCCGCCCAATCTCTATCTCGCACCACCATCTAGCCTCAGGAGGATGTCTCTTGAGATGTGCACCTATACTACCTCTAAGAGCATACTTGGCGGCCTTCCTGTAATTGAGCGCCTGTCTGGACTTGTTTCATGAAGAGGGCTCGAAAAGTGCAGAGGGTGATAACAGCATTAGCCTTATTCGATTAGATCAGGCTCGCTGGCTGTGGTTGGTCAGGGCAAAACAATGGGCTGGAAGTGAACTGCAGAGGCCAAGTCAAATGGTATGCGGATATGGCGGCTACAAATGGTCCAGCTCTTGCATGGCGCCACTCGATGGCTCAATGACTGCGCCAAACACCATCAATCTTGACTTTAGTCTGCTCGCTTGGCGACAATCTTCACTCCATCCAGTAGTCTTCTGGATCTGGCGGGCTGATTAAATGCGACGTTTCATGCAGCAAAACGTTTTAATGCTCTTTTCTTCCTTTGCCAGCTCCTTTTATGCCGGCTTCAAGTAACAATTTAGATTGCTAGCATCGATTCTCGCATTTACATACATAACAGTGGCATTTAGATATACCAATTTGCAAGTTATTCAATTAAAAAGAGGACTGCTTTGTTGCGCAAGCTCGTCACCACTCTTGAGCCATTAGCTCGCCTAAGAGGCCTCTTGAAATATGTCACACGATAGTACCTTTTGCTCGCCAGAGTGTCGCCATATTCAGCCTCTTTGGCCGGCTCATGCGAGCAAATTGCAAGCAACTTGCTGGCTTCGGGGCCGATCCATTAATCATTGTGCGCTATCGATATTAGCGGCCCAAATTGTTTATTCTCTCTCTCTATCTATCTATCTCAATCACTTTACTCTCGGACAGTCAAATGAACCACTTGGCTCAATTTGCGATCTCCCTTTGTTTTGGTGTCCCGTTCAGCCGCTGAAACAGTAAACGATAGACTCCCACGCTTGTTGGGACCTGATTTTATTTAAGTCGGCCCACTGTCATCAGCTGATGAGCTTCAAATACAACTTTGAGCTCTAATGGAGTGCGTTCAAGCGGCTCCAATGCAACTTGCTAATGGCCGCACAACAAATGGATCGATTCAATCCGAGACAGAGGAAAACTGAATAAGTTTTGCAAAATAAAGAGCAAAGTTTTAGAGAAAAGAGTTTCGATTTGGAGCTTTAGACAACCAACTGCGAGAAAGTTGTTGCAAGAAAGGCGCAGTAAAGAGCAGCAAACGAGCCTCCTCCAAGCTGAGACTTGGCTAGCGATCAATCATAAGTGATTAAGTAACTCGTCGTCTCTTCCATCTTGAGCTCATTTTTGCAGCTTGCGCCAGCGCATTGTTATTTGAGGCTAGTTCAAAATGGAGCAGCTTCGAGGTGGCGCCACAACAAATGACAAACTGTTTCTGACTTTGAATTGGCAAGATCCAAATGTTATTGTCGCTACATTAGACATCGAGAAGCCTTTCACAAACTTTTCCGCGCTCGGTTGGCGGATAAATAATAATGATAGAGGCGCATCCTCGACATCCAATGGGCCCGTTATGGTTTCCAATTGGAAACGCACGTCCAAACTTTTCTTCGCCCTTCCAATCAACTGGGATGATAAATGCGCTGACTGGACAATTAACTTTCGAGACGGCATCTTTATTGACAGTACAATTTGACTTGCCAGCTATACGACTCTCAACAAATAGATTTTCTAGAATTCTTATTGCTTTTCACTGGAGCACACAATGATAATAACTGCTCACCAAGATCACTCTGCTAACTTCCTTATTTGCAAACAAACAATAGTTTCAGTAGTCGTCATGTTCTTTATCTGCTGGGCTCCATTTCATGCACAGGTAAGCAGCTTGCATCTTGAAGCCATCGGGCCAAAGAGGATCCTCGCTAACCTTTGTTATCCATCCCCAAACAGCGACTGTTTGCAGTCTACGTGAAAGATCCGACGCCAGAACACGAGTTCATCTTCAGCCTGCTCAATCACATCAGCGGCGTCTCCTACTACATAAGCGCCGTCGCAAACCCCATTCTGTACAGGTAAGTTAAAAGCAAAATTAATCAATTAGCTGAGCTTGATCGAATTAGCTGAAACTAACACCTCACTCAAAAGAGCAGCTTGTTCTCAGTTAAGTTTCGCCAAGCTTTTCGTGATACGTTCGGCTCGCTGAAAGTGAGCTCCCTTCTTTCAAGTGGATCCAGAGTTATACGCTCTTGAGCAGCTTAACTCGGCTCGGTTTAAGTTTACACGCCAAACAAAGCTTAGGATCAATTTTTCCAGTTCAAATCGCATACTCAATAAACGTATCTCATGTGATTCGCAAACTTTTTCTCAAAACCACTTTTCTGTCTCGCAACTTGAGCAAGCCAATTATGTTATAATGATATTCAGAGGCAGCATCTACGGCACAGCTTTTATCGTGGCCCTACTGATAACATCGGAGTTTTTAATCTCAAGCGTTCACAATGTGAAACAGTCAGACCACGAGGACGACGATCTTGAGACCTCAGATAGCGAGCCGTCAAGCGACTCTGGCGAGTCCACGGAATTGGTGGGTCCGATGAACGGAGACAATCGATTTGGTTTGGGCCTCTTGCTTCCTACGGGTTTAAGGACTTTTGACGCATTCTCTTTCTATATAACTTGCGTCATAGAGATAATTGAATATATTATACACGGCCAGGCAAATCCGGTGCAAGAGAACTGTTGCGAGAACGCGATCATAAAGTTGATTTTCCATAGATGTGCGCACCCGAGCGGTCCTACGAAACCGCCGTGGCCCGTGCCAGGTACTACTGAACCGCCAAATGATGAACCGCCAAGTGGTGGAGGACCACATATACCTGGCAGAACGACACGCCCCCCAGGAAGGCCCCAAAAGTGCCCCACTTGCCCGTCGATCGGGTCGGAGTGCCCGACTTGCCCCCCGCAAACCTTTTGCCCGGAGCCCGCATATTGTCCGACGATGAACGTTTGCCCGCAACCAACACGCTGTCCGGATCCACCAACATGCAGGCCTGGTGGTTACCCACGCTCAACCGACTACCCGGATGTGCCCCCCCGACCCTGGCCGTCATCCTGGCCCTCGAGAACGTCGAAAAGACCAACCGGATGGAGACCGACCAGACACAACACACCAGATCCAGATGATTAGGTCTGTTTGAAAGCAATTCCATGTATCAAGTCGCAGGTAAATTAAAAGGCAGAAAAGGCTGTATTACAAGCCTTTTGTCGTGCCTGTGTCTTCTCAACAATGCTGTTACTCTTCAAGATATGCTATCCTTAGCGAAGACGTTGAACCTTCTAATTGGCTGTGATACATCAGCTAATGATCCAGCGATCACCAGTTGATTTTGAAGTTTAGATGCCAACATGATCATCCTAGAACCATCTTAAACAATTCAAGCATCTTGCTAATTAACTTCAAACAGTAGGCTCCTCATTCCAAGATAGTTTACTCTGTGATTCTCTCAAGATTAAAGCTTAAATAAATTAAATAATGGAGCCTGATATAGGAACAGAATTCCAAGCCTTCTAGTTCATTTCGTTTAAAGTCGGAGCGGCAAGGAAACAGTAAACTCATTTAGCTTATAGAGATACGAGAGAGCTTTATTTGAATATGACATTGACAATTATCATACATAATCCTGCAAAAGAATTCTGTACGATGAGTGTTGTCTGATTTGAGTAATCTGACACATTCACTTATGAACAACGCGCGCGGCGGATTTCTAACGAACTAAACAATGCAAAAAAATAAAATAGAAATGACCATTTCTCGCTGTGCGAATGAAGCCTTCTCGCACACTGAAAATTCTTCAAAATTTGACTCTAATTCCCTCTTTATTGACATTTGTATTTAATGCCTGTCTTCTATCTAATCGATCAAACATTTTCTTAATTATTAAACACAGAGTACACAAACAAGGTGTCATTGGATTAGTCGAAAAATCTAACTCAAATTCGTGCCACATAAGGAGGGAGATAGAGATTGTCACCTCTTCTCAAATGTTTAGCATTTTGAAATGGACATCAAGTAAGTAATTCAGACCATCTTATATACTTCTCTAATGCAAACAATTACACAATTCCACATGTTTCACACTTGCTCATCTTTAATTAATCTCAATTACCAACTGTCATTTCTCTATCAACAGAGCCTTTCGCGGATTAAGTGGAACTTATAATGTGAGAGCAAATGAACGCGATCGCGGTGCACCTCGTAATATTGAGTGTCTAGTCTATTTTCTCAATAATACTCAACAGAAGTTTATCATCGATAGGAGAAGTAAAGGACAATTTTTGCTAGACAATGTATTCAAGCATCTTAACTTAATTGAAACAGACTTCTTTGGTCTCAAGTACATACCCGTAGAATCTCATCAAAACAATAATATTGCCTCATTGAAGAGCAATATTCTTTTAAACAAGACACAATCTCTCAACTCCTATGATCACAGCCCATCCCCAAACGCAAGCTTATCATCTTCTTCGGCTACAAATGCAACTTCTAACAATCACAACTTAAGCCTTGACTCTCCTATCACTAACACCTCCAACACAAACACAACTACCATCCCAGCCCCAAATAGCAATAATAACAACAATATTGCTAACAATAACATCCAGAATATCAGCATTTTAGTTGGGAATTCACAGCAACAAATATATAATAATGAAGAAAATAATATATCTAGTATAGTTGAAGAACGTTGGCTGGATCCAACTAAAAGCATTAGAAAACAATATAAATCTGGTCCACCGTTCAAATTTTACTTTCGCGTCAAATTCTATGTATCTGATCCATGCAAATTGGCTGATGATACCACAAGAAACCATTTGTACCTTCAACTTAGGCAAGATATATTAAATAATCGCCTTATAGTGCCTACATGCTCAGCAATATTACTAGCTAGTTATATATTACAATCTGAAGTTGGTGATTATAAACGTGAACTACAAGAAGAAAATTATGCGGCAAACTTCCGACTACTTCCCAATCAAAGTGATGATATCAAGAAAAAAGTAATTGAATTGCATAAACAACATAGATCGTTAAGCTCAGCTGATGCAGAATATCAATTTCTTGAGCATGCTGCAAAAAAACTCGATTGTTATGGAGTTGAATTTTACGAAGCTAAAGATCTAAGTAAGACAAACGTCCAAATAGGCGTCTCTTCAAATGGTCTAGTAGTATTGAAAGATAATGAACGGATAAGTCAATTCTCATGGGCCAAAATCATAAAGATTATGTTCAAGAAAAAGATATTCTCTATTCAATTGCGCAGAGATGAAGGAGAAAATTGTGATAATTTAATTGAATTTAACTTGCTCACTAATCAAGCCTGCAAATCATTTTGGGAGGAATGTGTAGCTCAACATTCTTTCTTTAGATTACATCAACCTAAAAGCCCACCAAAAAAATTCTTCTCTTTCTTGAACTTTGGATCAAAGTTTCAATACAACGGCAAGACCGAATACCAAACAATGGAGGAGAGTAGGAAACGATCATTTTCCCACTTCTCCAGAACTCCCAGCAAACGTTATGCTCGAAGAACTATACCTATCGGACGACCTTCGTGGAGTGAATCAAATGCAGAGGATAATAAGAAAAGTTCAACAGATGATGAGAGTCAGCAAATCAATTCAGTGAATGCTACCGATAACGCGGTTGCAGCTAAAAGAGATGTTCCCGATTCATCTTGGTTATTTCCAACACCAGGTGCATCAGGATCTTCATCTTACAACAAATCCACCAATGACAGCTTGCCAAATGGATCTATTGATTCCAGATCCACAGCATATCGACCCAAATCATTAGCTCTCAAGTCCTTCATGTATATTGACGAGTCTAAAACTACGCCAGCTCATACTCACTCCCATAACTCTAAAGTAGAGAACGATGCTGTTAGTTCTAGTAGTTGCCATGAGAATACAAATAATAGCAATCACGAAACTAGCAGAGTTCTCGAAAAGGATCTCAAACGCAGTGAGTCTCTACGAATACCAAATTCAATAAGAGGTGCCTTATCTCTAACAAAAAAGGCTGGAGGAACTAAAACTTTAGCTGATTCTATCAAAGGTATCAAGAAAAGCTTAGAAAAGAAAGAATTGGTGGCTGAGTTTGAAAAATTGGAAAGAAAAAAAGAAGACGAATCTCTAGAGGAATCAAAACTGCAAGAAAATATTGATAAAAATAGGTATCGCGACATATTGCCCTATGACTCTACTAGAGTTCAGCTAATTGACTCCATGACTGGTGACTATATCAATGCTAGTTTCGTCGATATGCCAGTACCTTCAGGTAATGTAAACAGATACATAGCAACTCAAGGACCTTTAGAATCAACTTGCGACGATTTTTGGCAAATGGTGTGGGAACAGAATTGCTCTCTCATTATAATGGTTACACCACTGATTGAGGCTGGTCGAGTTAAATGTCATAAATATTGGCCTGACGAAAAGGAAGAGGTTAGGTATGGCCAGCTGCTCGTCCGCAACTTGAGTGAAAAATCAAAAACGGCAACCATAGATCGTAATTTACAGATTATCGATGTCAAGGTAAGTTTTCATCCATTAGCTATCACATAATATACATATTCTTATGGCTGTGTCTAAAACAAACTATTTATTTTTCACTCTCAGAGCGGCGAAAAAAGGATGACCGTCCAAATTCAATATAAGGCGTGGCCGGATCATGAAGTACCTGAAGATTGTTGTGATTTCTTGGTAAGTTATCTCGTGACTAGAAATTTTTTTGAGAGTTGTAGATTCTGAAAGCTAATTAATCATTACTCCGTAGAAACTGGTGAATCGCGTAAGAAAACACCGGATGTCTAGACCCAAAGATCCTATTGTTGTTCATTGTTCCGCAGGAATTGGTAGAACGGGTGTACTCATACTGATGGAAACAGCCATCTGCATCATGGAATCAGGCGAACCAATTTATCCAATCAAGATTTTAGAGGAAATGAGGAGACAAAGAGCCATGCTAATACAAACAACAAGCCAATTTAAGTTTGTTGCTTGTGCAATTTGTAAGGTTTATGATCAGAAACTCTACAAGAAACTATGGAAACGCCATAGAAAAAAATGAACGCTGAGAATCAAACAGTTTAGGTATTAGGAATTATCAAATTAATATAAATTCCAACTATGAAATCTTTTATTGTGAATGTGAATCTATGGAAGATTAATCTTTAGGATTCGATTATTCTCTTTACTATAAGATTGTTTGCATAGAGATTTGGTATGCATTAACTCCCGGTTTTGCATAGATTCAATTTTTTTATTCAAGATTTGGAAAAGCTTATTCTGATAAGCAAAGACAGTTTTGTGACGTTCCTGTTAAAGAGAGTTTTTAATGAATAGAGAGAGTAAGAGATTATCAATACATTCCAGAAGTAACTAACTCATTCTACCTTATATGAAAGTTAAATATACTTGCATACCAGACTAGTGTGAGACCGAAAAAAGAGCTTCAAAACTAAGTAGTGGTATAATCAACATACTTGATCATGAACTCTTTTCTTTTATATCATCATCTGAGGCTCCAAAACAGGATGAACGCTGGACAAGCTCTACTTTTGGGTGGCAATTGATGACTTTTTATGCAACATCTTATACAAATGTACTGGTTGGCTGGTCCAACTACTCGCTTTTAAATGATTGACCCATGTTCTCACTACATGAAGTTCTTGCATGATATTCATAATATCTACTAATCTAGTAAATAGTTCCACCTGATCTTGATGGAAAAAACTGTCATAATTCATAGGGATGTAAATGGACTTGGTAAGCGAGTTAAGAGTCAAGCTCATACGTGAAAATGATGCAGCTTGAGGAGCAGGTGTGAGAAGCTATGATAAGATAAGCAAAGTAAACGAAGAGATGTTTTTGATGTTTAGAAGTTGCATCAGATTTGTTGGTTTGACTTTACTCGGAAGTGTACCTGATTATGAACTTTATAAAGCTCTAACATCAGTCTCAAGTTTGGGCAGCAAATCATTCATTAAATCCATGTAGACAAATTGTTGGGAAAGGAGACGAGTCATCTTTGATAGATGTAAAGCGGACTGTACGCAATAAATGTGATTAAGATAACTTGTATCAAGGCATAAGTCTAGCAATCAAAGAAGTGAATATTATGAATTGTCGATTACAATTCGCGGTGGATGTTTCAAGTTGTTATAATAGAATTTACTAGTATTACAAGCCAATTCTAACAATTAAGTCCATTCGAGTAATTAGATGACTCTAATAATGACAGCAACTCGAGAGGATGAGCTGAGAGATAAAGCTTACAGAGTATCAAATGTTACAGTTAGGCGGGATAATTGATCTTTAGCAATCAAATAAATATAAACAAGTACACGATTATCTTGTACAATTGCTAATTAGCATTCTACTCCTTCCTTCCTTGTCCAATTGTTTTTCTCTTTTACTATTTAGTTTCCTGTTGTTGAAGATTTGTCTGACTACTAGACATTTTGGTTTCAACTCGGTTGATCTCATTAACAATCTGCTCGTGCTCCTCCAGGAGGCGCGCGAATTCTTCCTGTCTCAACTTTGCGTTTGCCTTAGTTGTTTAGGTTTGGATGTGGACAATTTTTCAAATACATTCAAGTTAGTTAGATTGTTCGACAATTCAATGTTAAATAGAATCTGAATATAATTAAGCCTATTAAAGACTCTCATCAAGTGCACTTACCATTATCGACTGAACTTTACTCTGATCTTTCTCATGGGTGCCAACTGACACCTGTGTGTTTGGAATGGCGGATGTAATTGTTGGGTCTTGCGAATCTTGTGAGCCTCCTAATGTAGTAGAGAATGTAGACATTCTTGCTTTAACTAGCATTATATTTTGATTTAGAGTAGAGGGAAATTGCATGTGTTAGTTATAATTAAGTATCACGCTTTTATCTCGACATTTTATTATAAGATTGAGTTAAAAGATCTTGATGTGACTAGAACGGCACTAGATGTTTACATTAGATTTACATAGTACTTATGCAGGATGATTATGATAAAGTTGAGTATATAAGAAGTAAGCAACTTTGCAAAGCGACAAGATCTTTATGCGTTGTTGGAGGATGATCCCTTTCTTGTAAACTTTAATTGGGCTGCCAAATCTACCTGGCTACAGGAGCCTTAATATTGTTATTCTCTGATACAATCTGCGATGAACATGAAAACCCTCTCTCTCTCCAGAGTCAATTAAAACCAAAGCAATTCTTTCTATAGTGCTTGTTTACTACGCGTTTTCAAGCTTTAATTATGAGTGAAATGATACGAAGCAGGAACGAATAAATGAATTTTCTTTAGTATTAACAGGTTTGTACTAGATTCTATTCTATATGTTACGTAGTATCAAACTTTATCTAGTTCTCTTGTTGTAAAAAGCCTGCAAAGAGTAGCAATTAGAGTAGCACCAGAGCTATCTTAGTCTACCAATAGTTTAAGGATCATGCAATTATCCACTGCAGACACTAATCATACTTCCCCTAATGGACCCAAACACATTTATTTAGACACATCAGATAGCATAATTGTAAAACTGGACAGCAAAAAAGAACCCTCTTGCAGCAATCAATCGATTTCAATTCTCCCATTGTTTGCAGCCTAATCTGTTTATCAGCGTGCGATCATTGATGGATTTGGTAAAATTAGGCCAGTCATTTAGCTGTACGTATCCGAAGCAAACTAAGCCAGACAACAACTATTCTGGGAACTAAAGAGGAAGAGAGAAAACAAAATCGATCAGACTCAAAGAACACGCAGGTTTGGACTAAAGCTAGAATATTATAAAAATGCGACTAGAACCATCTTTCATCTCACGTTTAGCATCAATGAAATAAACAGAGGCCATTTAGTGACCATTCCATATGTTTTCATCCATTTTGTTAGGTTGAAAAGAGAAGAGGTGGTTGCGTAGAGTGATTGCTAGTGTTGTTGTTGTTGTCCGAATCCACATCCAAGTTGCACTGGAGAATGAAGGTAAAATAGTAAGTGGCCGATCGGAAGTTCCAACAAATCTTCCACTTCCACACCCTTTCAAAAAGCTCACAATTGAACAAAAGCTTCAATCGGAAGCAATTACGTGGAGCCATTGAGTCTGCTCTCAAGAGTGAACGTCATTGACTGGCCCATCTAACCATCATGGTTGCCATCTCATTAACAAGCTCTAGCCGCTGTTTGCCTGCTTGTTGACAGATCGTGCCTCAAGTCGCAATTAATCAAATCAAGAGTTCAGTAGCAAATCAACTAGTCTAGCCAATAAAGATAGAGAAAGATTGACTATGAATAAACAAGTCTGCACGCAAGTCACTAATCAGTTTGAGTGCTCCTCTTAATAAGGCCTACCTCAAATAGTCAGTTTGCGCCTGCAAGCTCAACCGCAACTTTCGCGACACTGACTTCTCGAGCTAATCAATGGTGAATAGTCAGTTATCCTCGATTGCAACCAGCTCTAGAACAAAACAAAGGCGGATTGGCTTACCTGTAGTTTCAAGTCTTGATTCGGCGATGTTGTCGTTATTATCGTTCATTTTTATCCCGGGATTTGTTGGTGTATCCATTGGTTCTGGTGTGAAATTAGAGGCGCCGCTTGCGCAAGAATTGATTCTCCTGGAGTAGCGTTGTTTGATTCGCTTCTCAACTAACTTATCTTCTTCTATCGACTCAGACGAGAGTTTTCTCTGATTAGCTAATGTGGAGCAGCTAAGAATGGCCGATGCGTTGGTGAGAGCTAAGGAGTGTCGTTTCTGCCTCATGCAACCTGTTTGCTGCTGCTGTCTCTGCTGCGATCTCTCGAGAATCTCGCCGCTAGATGATAAGTGCGAGATTTTGTTAGCGCCCGGAAAGTAGTTGGATGTGGTGGTTGCTTCAAAAGCAGTTCCAAATACGTCTCTCGAGAAGCGAGAGAGCTGCCTTTTATCGTCCAATTCCTCAGATGGACAGAGCGCGAAAGAGGCTCTGGTTCGAGTATCGGCTTGAACTAGAATTGGATCAATTGAGCTGAAGGATACTCTTCTCTGGGATGATTGTTGTTTATGGTGCTGGGACTTGGCGGCGTTGAAGTGATGATGTTGTTGGTTGTTAGTTGTTGTGGCTTGCTTTGTTGATGCTAGAGACTTTTGAGTGGTGCTAGCTGATTGGCGCAATTTAAACTCCTGCTCGCCACCTGAACATCCAAGCAAACTGGCTGCTGATTGGGCACTTTGTTTAACTGGCGTCGCTTGAGGGGTGTTGTTGAAGTCGGATGATTTAGCCAGCCTCACTTGCTCATTGAACTCTCTTTCGCCGCGTAACTCTTCCTCGGTCAATGATTTACTTGGCAAACAAGAGATGCCACTTAGTAGACTTATTTGCAACGATTGGCGTCTTTGCGTCCAGTTCTTGTTTGCCGCTGATGAGGAGGCTGCGAGTGGTGTCTGAGTGTTGTGGAGTAGATTTTTAGTTGCCAAAGTGTGCGATAATTTGCAATCGGGTCCGATGGAATCGAGTTGCGCAGAACCAGATCTAGCCGGACTGAGTTTGGGCGATTGTTTGGCCTGCAGGGATCCGGCGCGAGTTTGTTGGCTCAAAAACGAGTGAGCCGCGAACGAGGCTGGCTTCTGAGAGGAGCCTCTTTCGCTGAAGTTGACTTGGTGGTGCGTGTTCCGGCGCATGCTCAGCTTGCTCAGCTCGCCCCTCTCGGCGAGCTCGCTGCTGGATCCGCTAGAGGCGCTCAGGTTAATCCAATTAGCGCCGCTACAAGTGGCCAGACTGCTGAGCCGCGGCCTTTGGCGCGGCGACGGCGGCCACGATTCCTGCGAGTGGGCCGCTTGCGCGGATCCCGAAGCCTCCTTGGAGCTGTTGGAGGCGAGCCAGAGGCGCGGCTCGGCCGACTGCGCCCGAGTCCACAAAATCTTGTCGGCCTCGTCCACGATGACCACTTTTCGCGCCAAGTCGCTGCTCAAGCACTCGCCGTCGTCCTCCTCCTCCTCGTCCTCGTCCGAGGAGCTCGCGAGCTCTTCCTCCTCGGCCTTCAGCTCGGGCCGGAAGTGGGCGCCCGAGCTGTCGATGAGCCGCGACAGATCCGCTGATGGATCCTCAGATGCATCATCCTGCTCCATCAGCGACTGATGCTCCTTGGCCAGCTCCACCACGATGCTCACACTGTGCATCAGATGGGCATTTCTGTGGCTCGGCTCGAGCTGCTGTTGTTGCTGCTGCTGGGCTCCAACGTAATCGACCGAGTGAACCTTCTTCAGCGCCGGCTGCATCCTCCTTTAATTTAGTCTCGAAATCTGGCCGACAACTAGAAGCGTACAAGTTGCGCTTCCTATGACAAATCGAGCCTGATCTCGCTCAGTGTTTAGCTGCGATCACTTTCCAATCGCCACCCATCAACTTCATATCTCTTCACCAAACAAAGCCTCCGACTGCTCGACGAGCGATAGATGGCCAGATATTTAGATGGATGGACTTGCGCGATGATTTATATTGCAATGAGAAAATCACTGCTTCCTATTCTCTCAAGTGCACAAACTCCATCAAGAGTTTGATCTCCGCAATTCCTCGTTTTACTATTTTGGGCGCCAAGTTTGTTATTAATTTCCTCCTCATTTGCCGCACTAACTTCGCCTGTCAATAACATCGTAGCAATTGGGATACCCAACAAGCAAATGTTGCGGAAGTGGTGTTAGTAGTTGTATATTGGCTCACTTTCTCTTGCAACGGACTAGTTTTTGGAGAAAAATTCAACAACAAGAATGAGAAAGCCATGACGAAGAAGAGGCAGAGAGTTGAAGCTAAAAGGCTAATGTATTATATTTTTGTGACATCTTATCAGATACTAAACATTGAGATGATGGTGTTCATATTGATGAGCGCATTTTCGTTCCACAACAGTCTTTAGATATCTCTTTAGATCCTCCAGCAACTTGGAATTGAATTCCTACCTTGGAGCTAGAAAATCGCTTTGCAAAACTATCAAAAATGTGCAAGAAAGTGTCGCCAGATCATGCTAGTTGGACATCGATCGGATTGTATCTCTGCCTCAAGCTCTTGTACCAAAAGGGGCGTTCTTTGCCCAAGCGTGTTTAATCCAAACTTCAGTAGGCAGAGATTTCCTCTCTCTCTTATTTTCCTAAGCTTGTATATCCGATTCATGTCGGACGTGTGTACTTCAGTAGAATGGAAAAAGAGAGGGATTTTGGAGACTAGAATCAACTTTCAGTAAAATCCATTCAAAAACTAGGCGAGACCATCAATTCCATTCTCACTTACAAGCTTATATTTGCTAGATGTGGATTTAGATGCACTAATACATCCAATAGCTAGCATAACATCAGATGGAAGTTGACATTTTGCCAAACTCTGGGCCATGCAAATTTCCGGCTACTCATCATATTCCAAAATAAACTCCAGCTCTTTGCCTCTCTAGACGCTTGCGACGTCTCTAGAAGAGCATTGAAGCGGATTGTTGTTGGATAGAGAAGCTAAAGCTCTTTGTTTACCAGATTTCAGATAAAATTCTAGCCTCTCATGCAACATGGATCAATGTTGTAGTATGTTAGTTGAACATTTGTCTGTCAATGAGCCGAATACGGTAGTTAACGGGCCAATAAACACTTCAGCCTGAATTGCTTGATCTGCTGCACTTCTATCATGTTCATCTTATAGTCAGTCCGATTAAACCTTTTGCACGCTGACGCTTCATTATAGAAGCTTGATTTATAACTCTCAAACCAACCATCGACACAAAAGTTCAACAACAACATGGACACTTCCAATCCAATTAGATTACTCCCCCACTTGACCCAACTTCAATGCTAAGTGCCATACTCTCGAGTGGCCTCGAGGCTAAACTTGGCAGCAAACGACTTATAAATAGCTACCAGATCTATTATCTTTCGGCAAGCTGATAGATTCAGTTGGAGAGATGTTTTTCAAGTTTGGTCGCACTTATGGTAACTATGGCTGACATGTGAGGACGGAAGCAATCGCTTAGCCGACGTAGTGAATCGAATTAGCCACACGATATCACATGAAAAGGTTACTCAATCCACCCCATGCTATTCGATTGCCTATTCATGAAAGGAGCATCTACATGATTGTGATTGGATGCGTGAAATGGTATTTAAGTGTCACTTTTCTATTCAACTTATATTCTCAACAATCGATTTCCTGTCACCTGTTCCAACAGCTAACTGGATTACGCTTCTAAGCTAAACATTTTTAACACAGAATCGCCATTGTTGCTCTTTGAGTGGCAAAAGAAAAGCTAATGATGCTCCTTTCTATGGAAAATATAGAGGATATTGGTTTTACCTCATCGGTTTTACCTTATCGTGACAAACTCATATTTACTACTCTTCTTTCAAGTGGTCGCTAGTATAAAGCTCATCTAACAAGCTCATGCGTGGGCCAATTTTATTAATGTCCTCAAGTTTCTCGAGCATCGCATATCCCCCATAGATTCAACTTGATGGCTGACCTTTACGTGCCAAACTCTGAAGAAGTCAGCTTCTCGATTGACAACTAGCACGCTGGCATCCGATTATTAGCTCAAATCGATATTCTTACCCCTCAAAAGCATCACAATCACTAACATGATTGATCTACTATCGTCACTCTCTTTGCTTTCGCCAAAACATTTCGGCTAATGCGCGAACTCTACCTTATCTATCACGAAATCGGCCCATCTATCCAATTAAGTACACAGATTTGAATATTCGCTTATTGTGGGCCCAAAAGCGGTTTATTTGCTTTCGGCGTCTTGTTACAGTAAGTGTCTAGATCGAATAAGCATTTGACTATGATCATTGATCGCGAAATATGATCTTCTCGATTCTTGTGAGAATAGGTGGAAAAATTTGCATTTTTGCATCAACAATCTCGCTTCATGCTAATGCTTATAGGACGCTTTGTCGAATTTGCAATTTGTGGTTGAATTAGACAATTCAAATGGCTTGCTCAATCTGTTTGCTCATAATAATATTGTCTGATTGCGTGTTCCTTTTTTAATGCGATACCACCAACAGAATGATGCCAGACAGAGAATTGAATTAAAAATCTAATCGTTTTGAAAGTGAAAAGGCATTACGATTTGCTCTTTGGAATAGTTTGAGATATCATTAGGTAACTCATTTTATAGCACTTGTCAAAATATATCGGCAAGCCTCCTGATAAGTTATGGGAGCATGAATTGCAATTAATTTCTTAAGATTGTATGTGCTAGATGAATCTGAAGAGAAAGAGGATCTGCTTGCGCAGTATTAATGAGCTTATTGTTTGAGGTTTCATTTAGTCATTCAGACGGCCAATGACAAGAAACAAACACCCTAAAGAACACAGATAAGAGGATTTAGAAACATTAAGGTTTGTAAGCAAAGAGGTGCGAAGAAAATCTTTTCTCTCGGCTCCAAAATGCTAGTTTCTGGAATGGACTAGTCTAGCAATCTTTTGCCACAATTACTTGAATCCAAACAAAGAGCTAGACAATTGTATTGAAGTGGATTTAGCGATAATTGAATCGAATGAGAGTGAGAGATAGAGATAGAAGAAAAGAGGAGCTTTGTAAACATGCTTTGTTGAAATGCAAAAAGAGGCTTGTCTTTTGAATGGAAATGATTTTAGCTACTTCTTCCTCTTTTAGATCTTCTCTTCCAATGCAAAGGCAAGTAAGAATTCAGAGTTTCAAAAGCCTTTGTTCATTTAGATTTGACAATAGAATGGAGCGCCGGTAAGCCGTTGAGATAATGATTTTCTATCATTATCACGCTTCTACCGCTACCCTCGGAATGGATCTTCCTCTGTATACAGGTGGTCCAACTAGTTTTAGATGGCTCAATGATTGGAGGGGAACGGAGAAAGAACTTGAAGTGAGCCACTTGTATGGTGGCTCCATCTCTTTAGTACAAGTTCAAGTATTGAATAGATTAAGAGGCCCAGAAATTGTATCGACTATAGCGACACCTGTCTTCACCTCTGAATCTAAACTACAAAGCTCTAAAAATGGACAGTCACGAGATGCCGTTGTTGGCACGAACACAATTGAATTAGAGAAGTACAAGATCCAATTAATTATATTCACTATCATAAATAATTATCGATAATAATAGAGAGTTAGCAATGGATTACGACGGCCAGTTATCTTGGGCCAACTTGTTTGGAAGCAGACAGATGAATGGGAAGATAGTTTAATCAATTTGCATCCACAGTCGCATTCTACATGTGCCAAATGGAGGAAGGGCTAAAGAAATATTGGAGCCAAGTAAGAGTCTGAGTTTTAATGACCAAGATGTTAATGGCCTAGTTAGCCATAAATGATAAGGTTGGAAAAATGTGGCTCCGACTAGGACATTTAGTGAACGTGCCAAGGGGATGAAGTAAAAGGGTTTGGCAGGATAATGAAGAGTGGATGTTTATTGCTCGCTAAACTGCAAAGTGCACTCTTATTGTGGCCTATTTTACACCAGCCATTCCATCGGAAACTGACGGAAACGGCAACAATACAAAACGAAAGGTAGCTAGCCATCTAATCTCGTTTGTTAACAATGCGATGCAGAAAGAAAGGAAGTTGAGAGTAACCCTGAAAGAAAAACCAGGCTTCCTCCCTTTCATGCAACCCATGAGTCCCATAAACTTAGCATTGGCGCCCCCTTTACACATTCAATTAGCTTTCATTTAGCCGTTAAGCCCGTTCTTCTTTGGCTAAAGAGGTAAGGCAGATGCAATATAAGTATTGTTATGGCTTTAGGCTAGGCATTAGCTTGATTGGCTTCGGAGCTTTGCTAAAAGACTTTTGCAGGATCAAGATCTTGTCCATTGTTTGTTTAGCTGACAGGTATAATTTGCTATTTTTGGCTCGAATGAACGAAATTTGTTTTTGCCAGCCAGAGGCAGACAGACAGAGAGAGAGTTTTGGTCGGAAGTAGGGAATTAAAACAACGTTTTAATTTAGTTTGTTCGATAAGCGAGCTAGATGGAGAATAAATTGGAATGCGTAAACATCATTCGATTGCACTAATAGCCTAATTCTTCAGGCTATTCAAATTCATCTATTGACAGAGTTACTAGATATAGCGCAAAATGAGCGCCATAAAATTTGAGCACCTAATCCATGGCAGGAACTGAATTTGAGCTTCTGGATGGAGTATATTTTTTTAAATCGATCCAATATCAACAATCGACTTTTCGCTGAAACTTTAGCTTGATAAGTTTCCAAAAACATAGAGGCTCAAGATGACAAAGGGCGCATTCGTGAGAGACGAGAGATCCTTTGAGGAAGATGAGCGTATAGAGGCTTAAGCAAATAACCTCCAAAAGTCCCTCAATCAACTTGCCAGCTTCCCATTGCTTCAAAGCCTATCGCGTCGTGAGATCGGAAGAGCGGTTCAGCAGGAATGCCGAGACCGATCTCG
>CBVK0100097497.1:0-32380 GCA_900067695.1 Picea abies
GGTGGACTAGGTCCACTATATTATTAAATAAGTCTCACTATGGTAATTAGATATAGGAATTGTAAGAGGACTTCTTAGAAGGTTCAACTTCTAGAAGATTCTTCCCCTAGAATGTTCTTAGGTGATGGTAGCACTATATAAAAGGGGTTCAAGCAATGTAATGGGACATGAAGAAAATATTGTATTGTCAGTGGTAGCTCAATAGGAGGATGCCCCCTCGAAGAAGCAAGTGAATAGGAGAGGATCCCTTCCATAATAAGATCCATTGTATGGTGTTGCCCTACCTCAAGGGTTTGATATAATAAAGTGTGGTTTTCTATATTGTTTCATACATCTTGTGTGGTGATTGTATTCAGATATCTTTAGATCTATTGTGATATTTTGTATTTAGGTATTTGGAACTTAACAATTTGACACACACAGCTCGGAACTACAGAAATGTAAGAGTGCACACTACAGAAATTGAGTAAGTGTGCAAGTCTGGAGAGTAGTTGTAGTTGCAACTACTGCAACTTGTATTCTCAGTTTAGGCTTGGAATTTCTATTGGTTATGGTTTGGAATTTCTGGCTTGTGTGCTAGCTCTGGAGAGAGGTATGCTACATTAATTGGCTATTATGCCTAGGGTTTGCTTCCAGAATTATTCTTTGTCAAGGTTAAGGTGCTCGGGGGTGGCTTTGGCCTATGGTTGGGTGAAAATATTGCTATATTGTCTATGGTTAAACGAGCGCACCTATTATTTATAACAGGTTATGGGCCCACACTATCTCCAAACAATCTAACCGTTGGAAGATAGATTGGGAGGATTCACTCAGTTACAGTTGTAGTTGCAGTCAAAGTTTTTGTTGCAGAAACAAAACTCTAACCCTCTTGTTGAAGCACCTTAAGTGAATAGATTGACCTAATTTATGGATATCTTAGTGCGCCTTAAACTAGCACACCTCTTGGTACTCTCAGCAAGCTAAGACATCAAGTTTGAGTTTTTGGTTAAAGTCAAAGGTTGACCAAGTCAAAGCAGTCATGACTTACTCTATGAAGTCAGAAAGCAATTTAGAAGGGGCTTATAACTTCAGAGTATGGAAGACAAGGATTGATCTCATCCTTGACAAGAATAAAGTGTTGCATATCGTGGAACCACAGTTTGAAGAAGGAAAAGAGAAGGGATCTTAGAACGTTGCAGTTATGGAGAAGTTCAAAGACAATGACATCAATGCCATGAGTATCATAGTGGAATCTGTAAAAGACCACTTGATACCCTACATATCTCACCTTGAATCATCTAAGAAGATGTACGATGCCCTAACTAACCTCTTTTCAGTCAAAAACATTGGACAAGTAATGAGTCTGAAGAATGAGCTTCATGGCATGAAAATGAATGATGATGACAACATAACATCATACCTTGTGAGAATATATCAGTTAATAGATCAACTGCAAGCTATTGAAGAAATCATTTCGGAGAAGGAACTTGTAAGTATAGTACTCAATGGTCTTCCCAAGACATGGGATGCATTTGTTGCAAGCATGAACATAAGAAAGAAGTATCCCACATTTGAAGAAATTTGGATTTGTTGTGCACAAGAAGAATCAAGGATTAATGCAAAAGAGAAATCCCAAAAGAAATACGATGATCAAGCTTTCACAGTAAAGTTCAAGAATTTCAGGAATAAGAAGAAGTTTGTCTCAAGGAAGAAATCAAATCAAGAAAAGAATATGTCAAAGATACAATGCTTCAACTGTCGAAAATATGGTCACTACAAGAACCATTGTCCTGATTTAAAGAAAAGGAAGGAAACAGATGAAGCAACAGTTGCTGAAGAAAGGGAACCCTAAAACAAGGCCAAGCAGGATAAAACATACTCCTTCTAAGTCAAGGTAACAATATTCTTCAAAGTTCTTGTACATACCATGTTTACATAGTTTTTGTACATATCTTGCATATTTATTTCTTAGAAGATAAGATGTTCAAGTGAAACAATACCTATGGAAGAATAACAAGATAAGAATTGCTATCACGATGACTACAAGTCAAGCAATACACATGAAAAGATGAAGTACATTGACAACCCTTGGTAACAATTCTCGTGGAAGCTATTATACAAGTAACAACTACTAAATAAGCCGAAATCAGAATCAAACTTGAAGAGACCCAAAAGAAGTCAAAATAGAAAGAAGTCAACAATCAAGAGGAAATTAGAAAAGGACTCATGACACTTTGCAAAAGTCAATAAGGATGCATACGGAAGCATGGACTCTCTTAGATGGAGGGAGATGATTACATAATTCCAAAAGAATATTATGCATTCATGCATGAAGAAAGGATTATGAGGGAGCTAATCCTAAATGATATGATCCATTAAGGATTATGAAGTATATTTCCATGTTCCCATTGAAAGTAATAGCCATGATAAGAAGCATGTATTCAGTTTGACTCTAGAAGAAGTCTTCTTCGAAAAGAAGCCTTAAAGTATCCTTGGTTGTCCAACTACATCCATGATCCTATGATGAAAGGAAGAACTTGGAATCTTCAAGGCATATAGAAGATCCCATGGACCCAAGAGCTAAAGAGAGACATGAGGAAGAACATGAAGATTCCAAGAATAAAGAAAAACAAGAACAACCAATTATTATACCAAGAATCACAAGATTGCCAGCTTGGTTTGAACCCACTAAGAAGCAATTGAGTAGAAGAAATGGAAGTTATGATAAAGAAAAATGTATGTAAGAAAATGTGAAAAAGAATTATGAATTGAAGCATTGCAATATTTAGAGGTTCTTCCAGAAGGAGAGAGAATACTATGACAACAACTTGTTCCAGTAAACCAGATATACCTCTTGTAGTATCCATGGATTGGAATTTACATGTAAAACACTGTTCTTCCCAATAAAGCAATTGAGAAATAAGCTTATACCAGAAAGAGACCCATGTATGCAGATATAAGAAGACCTTGTATAGATTCAAACAACATGATGCAGAGTATCTCATATACAATAGAAGCGTGGTGAAAACTTTCTATGACAGAGATAGTATATCAGAATAATTGCTCAGAAGTGTGGGATGATCAATTGCTAATCCATGGAAAATTTTCATGATGAAAAAATAAGTGCTACTTGGATATGTGATCCAGTGGATATTGGTGGCCACCCACCTATTCAACTGGCTCAAAAAACAGTTTTCCACCTTGGCAGTTTTTTGACAGTTTTTCGGGTTCCAAACTTCTGGGGCCATTTTGAGGCCCTAAAAGACGTTTTTTGGGGATTTGGGGCCCAAATGACTACCAAAGGCACTAACTAGGCTAGTTGAAAATTGTTCTTCTCGGTTAGACCTTTCCAATGGGATATCGTGGGCCTAAAAAGGAGATCGTATGCAAAATTTACAACCCCGAGAAGTTGATGTACTAACTTACCCAAACGGGGCCCACATGACTTTTGGTGCTTCATCTCCGAGGGTTAGGTTTTTGGATGTCTAGGATTGTTGACATTCCTATTTATTGTAAAAATGCCTTCAAATCCTCATTGTAACCATCTTCTTGCGAATGAGTGCAGTCGTCACATCTCTTCTCAGAGATAAACTGCCACCATTCCAGCAAGCTTGTTGTCCGCTGCATTTTACAGTTTCAACTTATTTCCTTATTGAATAGAAAACCAGTTTTATTGTATCTCTGTTATTCTGTGTTAAGCATCTTTTAATAATCTGTATTCATTTCATTTTTATCATAAAATACAGATTGATATGTTTCAGTTTGATCCTTGCCATAATGTCATGAGTTAACAAGAAACAAAAGTGTTGAATTCAACCATGATATATTGTAATTATCAGAGCTATATGAAGCCTTCAGAGAAAACCAATGTTCCATGACAGACCAAAGTACATTGAGATCAAGCATTACATTCTTTGTGATGAAGTCCAGAAAAGATAAGTGGTTATCTAATATATCTCCACAAATGAGTAGATAGCAGATATTTTGGTAAATCCTCTGTCCAAGATGAAAAAGTTGTGTAATTAAGAAAAAAGTTGGGGCTCATGGAGACGAATTCCTTATTGAAAAAGGAAGAGATTACTCCCAGGTTGGGAGGGAGCACTGATGTGTTATTGATTTATGGACAGTCATTTTTCAGTTTGAAAAATGGTCCAGGATGAGCAGTTCCTTTCCAGTTTGGAAAGTGGTTTGAGATTTCTGACGGACATGCATTTTCCAGTTCAAAAAATGGTCCAGATCAGACAGTCATTTTCGTAATGAAAATGGTTCGATATATTGTTGATGTACCATAGAGAACGATTCCCCTTATGGCCAGTGTGGGGGAATGTTCTAGTACAATCATTATTCTTGGGATTCACTCTGAGTAGTGGTCAAGTAGAATGGTCTTCCTCGTTGGGCAGTCATTCTTTCGAAGTTCATAGTTGTGAGCAATTTTGAAGAATGGTCCATTTTGGAGGTTGGTGTGGGACAATCATTTCCATTAGGAAATGGTATGGGAAGACATTCCCTAGGGAAGACTCATTCCATCCAGGTTTCACTATGATTAGTGCCAGAGGAATGGCCCTGTTAGGTGAATGGTCCAGGTTCAACAATCAGGGAAGGCATTCCCTAGGGAAGACTCATTCTCTCCAAGTTGCACTATGACTAGTGTCAGAGGAATGGCCCAGTTAGGTGAATGGTCCAGGATCAGAAATCAGGGACAATTATTCTTGTATGCTTGAGAAGAATAGTCCAAATAGCCCATGGTTGATGTTTTACATTCTGAGGGTAGATTCTCTTCCATATCTCACAGATGTGAGTGGAAGGATGGCCCAGCTGACTTAGTTTATATCATGATATTGTTTTTATGCAAGTTGATATCAGATGATATGATTCCTATGGAGATTGTATGTCTCTGGACAATAGATGTATGCTACTATGGTGGATGTGTTCCACTGGTTGTGACTATGTTTCAATGATTAAGTAGTTGTGTTCTACTTGGTGTGGTTGTGTACCACTGGATAGTATTTGCGTACTACTATGGATAGAAACAATTGTGTTCTATTGAATGACATTGTTTTGATTTCCATGTAGACTATCAATAATGTTGAAAATGATTACCAGCTAGATGGGTAGTTAGTGTGCCAATGAACATTTTCCATACGAAAAATGGTCTAGGACATTTATTCTTATAGGAAGTATGTCTGGATTAGAATAATAGTCCTTGTAGCCCATGGTGTGGCTTCCAACATCTGTTGGAATAGTTATTCTTCTAGGACATATGTTTGGATTAGAATAATGGTTCGTGTATCACTATGTGGAGTGACTGACTTATTCAACATCATGCCTGATTACTCAGATGGAGTATGGCTTTGAGATATTATGCATTTGATGCTATCAAATGATATTGATAATGATGATGGTGCTCGTGATCTAATCATGAGATAGCCTATATGGCTATGAAGATGTTACCGATTGAATGGTATGTTTGTGGTCAAGACCATTTCTTTCAATACCTCCCTAGCTAGGAGGGAGTGTTGATATTATGGTAGTTTCCGGAGGTATTAACCTCCACGTGTAACCCTGACAAGAATAGAATATTCTGGGAAGCAAGAAGAAACCATAAAACATTGGAGATAACCCTAGAAGACAAGTTAGCTAAAGGAAGTATTTAATATTGAGTTTTTATCCTCCAGAATGAGAAGTTGGCCTAGACAGTTAAGGAGGAGAAGTATAAATACATGACTCCAAAGCTCATTTGACACACACAACTCCCAGCTGCAAAAATGTAAGATTGCGCACTACAGAAATTGAGTAAGTGCGCAAGTCTGGAGAGTAGTTGCAGCTGCAATTACTGCAACTTATATTCTCGGTTAAGGCTTGGAATTTCTATTGGTTATGGTTTGGAATTTCTGCCTTGTGTGTTAGCTCTAGAGAGAGGTACGCTACATTGATTGGATATTATGCCTAGGGTTTTCTTCCAGAATTATTCTCTATCAAGGTTAAGGTGCTCGGGGATGGCTTCGGCCTATGGTTGGGTGAAAATATTTCTATATTTTCTATGGTTAAACAAGCACACCTATTATTTCTAACAGAGATGACCTCCCAAAGTAATAATGACAATACAGGGTTTAGACTCATAGACAACATGATGTTTCCACATATATGGTTGGCCCAAAAAAACATCACAGACATCAAGAGGGGAAATATCACACACTACCTCATCCTTGAAGGGATGGATGCCATAAGACATGTGACACTGTTCGCTGGCACAAAGATCTCATCCTTGGTGAAGCCACCCAATGTTGTATGGTTGTGGGTGTGGTGTTGTCGACAACCCCAAATGTTTGACAACATTAGCTGAGATGAGGTTCGTTTGGTTTCCATTATCAACAATGAAATGCAATGGGGTCCCCTTCACCCACATCTGTGAATGAAAGAGGTTCTCCCCCTCTTCAGGATCGACTGGTTCTTCTAGTTGAATTATTGTGGTTGCGACAGTAGCAGTGGGGTCTGTGTCGATGATCTGTCTCTTTTCAATATTTTCTAGATCAGATTCTGAATCATGGTTCGGCTCTGTGTCTTTGACCTCGGCCACCAATGACTGTTTCGAGCAAAATTCATCGGTGTTGTGCCAGGGGCTTTTGTGGAATTCGCACCACTTCCCAGTGTCATTCTTCATCTTTACTTTACTCTTTTTTTCCTGTGTCTTGGACTGGTTGTCTAGAGGTTGTTAGTTATGGTCGTCTTTACTGTGCTTTGGTTGTTGCAAATTTGCAGACTCGAATTCCCATTTTTTCTGGTGCCTAAAATTCTTCTTGATTTTGACAGCATATCGATAGGCAGCTCCCAATGATTAGATGTTTAGGAAATCCATTTTGGTTTGGATGTACCTATGCATAGCCCCACAGTATTTCAAAACTAGATGTTGCTCAGAGTCTTTGATACCTAGCTTGGTGCGCAAGGTATGGAAAGTATTTGTAAACTCCGGTACTATTTGGCTCTTCTCTTGCTACAGTGTGGTCCATATCATGTATTGGTCTTCATAGTTATCAACATGATATTATTGTTCTTTGAATGCATCCACAAAAAAATCCCAAGTGGGCTCAACCCCATTTATTCCATATTCCTCTGTGGAACTTTACTCCTAGTAAATTTCCCACCAATGTTTGACATGGGGGAGAGCCTTGAGGAGTGTGAAGGTGATCTTTTCCTTGTCGAAATTTTTTTGAGCTGAGAAATGACCTTCTAATAGATTTAACCATTTTTCTAGGGCATCCACATCTATTTGACCTTCAAATATGGGAATATCAAAATTAACTTGTACCTTGAAGGGAGAGGTTCTTCCAAAATGGTCTCTTGATGAAGATGTGTTTGTTGCTATTGGAAAGAATTGAAGAATGTGTGAAAAATTCTCCATCATTTCGTCCCTTTGTCACGTGAGAGCTTGCTCAAGCAATAGGTTAATAGATCTTCTTCTCCGCCATCATTATTTTCTTCCACCATCGAGGGTTTCTTAGGCGTAATAGAGTGATTTTCCTCAAGAGAGACAAACTCGAGACCCAACTGGATATAGTCGGACCTCGTCGGGGACATGCGCTGAAAAACGATCAAGAGCAGCCTGCTCTGATACCATTGATCCAGATTTATTTTCGGAACGAAATGAAAGCAAAGAAATTACAATGAAATACTCATGAAAATTGCCAGAAACAAAGAAATACAACAATACTTGATTTCTATTAATGAAAGAATTGTAAAGAGACTGTAAAAATACAAAGTGCAAGACTCGCTAGAATGGTGGAAGCTTTATCTCTGAGAAGAGATGTGACAGCTATGCTCATTCACCATAAGATAATTACAATTAGGCTCTGAAGACCTTTTTATGATAAATAGGAATGGCAAAACCCTAGACATCCGAAAAACTAACCCTAGGAGATGAAACACCAAAAGTCATGTGGGCCCCGTTTGGGTAAGTTAGTATATTAACTTCATGGGGTTGTAACGTTCATGAAAATTGCCAGAAACAAAGAAATACAACAATACTTGATTTCTATTAATGAAAGAATTGTAAAGAGACTGTAAAAATACAAAGTGCAAGACTCGCTAGAATGGTGGAAGCTTTATCTCTGAGAAGAGATGTGACAGCTATGCTCATTCACCATAAGATAATTACAATTAGGCTCTGAAGACCTTTTTATGATAAATAGGAATGGCAAAACCCTAGACATCCGAAAAACTAACCCTAGGAGATGAAACACCAAAAGTCATGTGGGCCCCGTTTGGGTAAGTTAGTATATTAACTTCATGGGGTTGTAACGTTTGCATACGATCTCCATTTTAGGTGCGTGATAGCCCGTTGGAAAGGTATTTTCAAGAACTACGCATTACGTCATCAAAATCTGACTCCGTCAACAATTTGACTGTGGTGAGCTAAAAAAACACTGTTTAGGGGCCCAAAACGACCTTGAAAGTACAACAAGATGTGCTGACATGAAAACATACAAAATAATCTAGTTGGATTAGGTGGGAGGCCACCAATATCCACCTAGAAGATGTGTAGGGATTCAGACAGCCTCGGAAGTGTAGAACCCACAATTACAAAGAAGTACATAAGAACGTTCTGCACTAAAAACTAATAAGAGGAGCCAGTTAAATTAGGTGGGTGGCCACCAATATCCACCTGGATCAATGCAAGACAGAGTTTTGAAAATAAGAGTCATTTTCTGTACATAACGCTTTATTTGATAAAGACTCAAGAAAATTAATTTTTGAAAGAACCCTTTCAAATATTAAAGGGCAAAACATGTTCTACATTTAACCTTAATAACATGCTTCGATCTGGAATCACTAAGATTCATAAGGTTGTAGGAGATGCTCTGGATGTTTCAATAGACGATACAGAAGTTAAGAATGTCAGAATTAAAGAAATGATACAAGAATTAGAGTATACTTTAATGCCTCCACCAATATTAGCCACCCATGTTGCAACAGGTCAACCTGACAAGATTTTTGAGAAAACTCTAGAGTCAAGTATAAGATTAAAAGGGACTTTGAGCTTACTTGTTGGAACTAAACGTTATGCTGAACATAATATTAAGAAAATAATGTCTCTTATTTTAAATACATGGGATCTAGCAAGTAGCTTTGTTTATCTTGGTTCCAAGATTCAAAATACTAGAGAATATTTGAAAGATGACATTGAAAATGATGAAGGTTTTTTCAAGGATGGACTTGCCACATTCATTATGAAGGTCTCAACAATGACTGAATATGAAAGAAAAAAATAAGACTTACCTTCTCAAGCTTGTATAAAACAACTAAAGACATGTTGGATTCAAAGAATGAATGTCTTAAGGGAGTTATCAAATGAACTCAATGACTTAACATCCAAAAGACTAAATCTTATTTTAAATTGAATGGATTAGATCTTGCAGGAAACACCATTGAAGTAGAAGATCTAAAGTTAATCTCAAACTCAATGCTTCAAACAAGACAAAAATTCGAAGAAAGCGTGGAAAAATTAAAGAAATTGTTGGCAGAGAAGTTCAATAGTATGATTGAATATACTAAAGATGATATTGATAATTGGCTTGTTGAATATGACAATAGAAATGAGGATATTTAAACTACATTACAAAAATTTTCAATTGACTATAGAGAATATGAAAATGAATTGTTCAAAATCAAAGTCAAACAAGAGGTGATCATTGCTTCTTTGCGACAATATATTGAAGAATGGTTAAAAAGGGATTTAATCAAAATTACCGAGGGTCCAACAGAAGCAGTTGATACTAGTCATATAACCACAACAAATAAATATATAAAAGGCACATCAACAAGCAAATGAAGACATGATAAATTCATCATAGTAAGTATACAAATCACATTTATCCCCAACTTCTTCTCTTTCTAGATAAAAAATCATCGAATTGCATTTTATTCTTTCCCTAAAGAACATAGTCATTTTTTTATTCTTTCTTTCTTTTTCTTTCGAGGTCCAACCTTGCTCTTTCTTTGATTCAATGACTCCATTCTTGTATCTTCTTTTTTATTTTATGGTCCACGGAGCCCCAATCCCAGTCCTTACAGAGAAATGCATTAATTTTTCATCACACTGTAAAGACTTTATCATTTTTGAGAAAATCCCAGAGAACCAATTAGGGGTTAATTTTGACTGTATCTTTGAACTCTAAGTATTTGAGGATAAGATATTTGAAATTGCCTCGTCAAAATCTTATTTTGATTTTAATGAAAAACTCTTTTAAGGTTCTCTGATATATGTGCCATCTATTTTTCTTCCTATAAATGTGATCAAAAATATTTTATGAATGTGGTGAATGTGAGCTCTGTTTTCCATTTCCTATAATATATAACTTGTATATTTTATTTCTGCCAATTTTGCATTTTATGAGTGAAGATTCCTAGTCATTTTCTCAGGAACTATTAGTGTATATTTATCATTTTTATCTTAATTGAGCGATAAAGATTTTGGAGTTTTCTATATAACACTCTCCCATTTATATATATTGTCTCAAAAGAATTCAAATATTTTTTTTAGAAAAACTTAAAGAGGAGTACCACCTCTATAAAAACACAGGGGGATTTGTATCCTTGTGAAGTTGTTGTTTTGGTTTAAACAGACTCAAACTTCAACATCATGGAGAAAGATAGAGCAATTCCAAAATAATTTTATAAGTTATAATATCAAAATTAAAGGCAATACACCCTATCCTATCCTCCTCAAATAAGAAAGTCTCTCTCTCATTGAGAGCACGACTATGATTAGGGACTTAATGTACAAGAACAAGATAAACATCATGGACAACAAGAGGCTCCCCAAAATTGCTTCAAACTCCAACCAAAACTACCAATGGCTTAAGCGGGGATGTCATAAAGAGGCCAAGCCTTGGCTAAGTCATTGGGGAATACAAGAAGATGTCATTCTGCAGAACACTGATAATATTAAAAATATTATTACATATAAATTTAAAGATAATATGTGGTGCAACAAAGAATTAAAGGATAAAAGAAAATTAAGGTATTGTAAGGAGGTGGTCAACCCTAATCTGGAAGATTAGAAATATCTCTCTATTTTGACTAGTGTAAAAAAATAAAATCAACATTGCTAAAATAAGAACAAACTCTCATGAGCTACATAATGAAATTGAGACAATTCCCAAAATACCATGGGATGAAAGAATCTGTCATTTTTGTGACATTAAGAGGGTTGAAGATGAAAATAATTTTTTCTTAGAGTACTCTGTGTATACCCAAATTAGATCATAATTTCAAAATATATGTCATAACATTGACCTTCCTAACCTTCTAAGTCATCAAAACTATGGTGATCTTAGAACGTTTCTCTTAATGCTTTTCTAGCACAAATTTTTTTTTCTAAAGAAATCTAAGTAATTACCTTTCTTAAGGTCTGATAAACCAATTATGGACATTAATCATTGTTATAGCCTTAATTTCCACCCTACAAAGCCGGAAGGGAATACAATAGAAGATAAAAGCCAAGATAGAACTACAGCTTAAGATTTAGAGCATTTTTGTAGGGTGTCGCTTGTCATACATGGACAAAGGGTGACATGTCATGGGTCATCTACAATACAACCCACGACACCTTCTATGACATTCTAAATTCACGAAGTTTCATCTTGACTTTCATGTTTTATGGTATTCTCTTCTAACCATGTTTGGTGAAAATTAAAGCTATAACAATCATCATCATCATCAAAAAAAATTATTTAAGCTTTTTTATTCTTAAACAATATATATTAATATCCTTATCATAATAAAAAGTGAATATACTTTTATTTATAAAATAAAAATATCTATTAATTGTAATATGCCAAGTAGTCAAAGCCAAATCAATATTTCAATTAGGTGTTTAAAATTATTAAATAATAATAAATCACCCATATTCATCGCTCATTTTTCTCATTAAAATAGATGTTGTCATATTGTATAATTAATGTTATGTTTTCTTTAACTTAACCAACGTAATGATATGTTGTAAAGATAAAATATAATACAGTCTTAAATAAAATTGACCCATATCACAAAATCAAACACAACACTCTTCTATAAATTAAACCATATTAAAATGAATATCACCTACTCCATTTGAAGAACCAATAATAGAATAAAAATAAAAATATGCCATTAACTCAACACCATGTTACATAATCACAATTAAATTTCAATATTATTTTACATAATTACAACCAAATTTTTTCCACATCTTTTAGTGCATAGGATCCTGTCATAGTTGCATAGGAATAATTAAACACCAAATGATATGTTCCATAGGCATGAAATGAGTTTGAAGTAAGTGGTAGGGACACATGTGAGGGGAGAATGACATTTAATCTTACATTTCTATTTCTACCCGTTAAGACATATTTCTCTTATCATTATTATTAGGGTTTGTCATTAAATGTCAATGATGCAATGATGGCCATTACCTGTCACTCACTTCTAAAAATTACATATAATGCATGGCCCATTTGTATCAATAATTTTGTGGTCCTTGAAAAACACAGTAGATTTTAGTATTTTTTTTTCCATTTATGTTATCCAAATAAATAGGGAGAAATTAATGGAAAAGTGCTTTACATTTATTGTAAATTATATATTTCTTTAAATTTAAATTTAATTTTATATTTTTATGTTTAAAACCAAATTATTTTATTAAAAATAATTTAAATGCTCTCTTACACACATTTTGTATATCTTAAATTTAATAATTCATAAATATCGATATATAAATTGAAGTAAATCATTATATGATCCTTATTTTAATAATAAATTATGCATGAAGTCCAAGAGGAGATGATGGGTGTTGAGTATTATGCATCGACAAAATTAATATATTTATTTATAGAGTAACTTACAAGTATGGTATATTGAGATCATATCATATCTATCGAATCGGGTCGAAAGAATTTTACGAACATATTGTTTAACAACAAATGTAACGTTTCATGTTTTCCAAACTATTAAAAAATATAGTCGTTGTGTATTTGTTAAGTAAAGTTATATTTTTATTAAAAAAATATTTTAAAATAATTTTTAGGAAGTTAAGAAAGTAAAACTAATAATTATATATATTTATTTTTTATTTTTTTTATAAAAACGAGTTTTTTTTTTTTTTTTCATTAAGAGTAATGTTATGATTAGGTATTTAATATATAAGAACAAGTTAAACAACATGGAAAACAAATAGCTTTCAAAACTTGTTTCAAATTGTGGTCACAATCACCTACAACTCAAGTGGAAATGACCTAAAATAACTAGAACATTAAAAACATTATTACATTTAAATTTAAGGAGAAATTGTGGTGCAATAACTAATTAGAGGATAAAAGAAAATTGAAATACTATAAGAAAGTGACAAACCCTAATCTTGAAAATCAAAAGTATCTCTCTTTTAACTAGTGTAAAGAAGAAAATCAACATTGCTAAAATAAGAACAAATTCTTACAAGCTCAAAATGTTATGCAAATACCCAAATCAGATCTCAATTTCAAAAGATTTGTCAAGATACCAACCTTCTAATTGTTGGAGATATTACACACTCACCTCACTCACCTAGTGATTATTAATTATTTTTTACTAAGTGAGAGTCTCCTATTTTTTAGGCCTTTTCCTAAAAAATAGGGAACCTCCTAAAAAATAGGGGGGCTTCTCCTCTTCAATTTGATTCTAGTTAACTAGTAGAGGACAACTCATATATGCAACAATTGTTTTTCTCCCCAGAGGGTGTAGATCTCATGCATGCATGCTTTTCTTTCACCTCCACACTTGTGATTCAGTTAAGTGAGGTTTACATTTACAATTGACTTAGACAAGGTGACAGATAACTCTAGTTTATGTCAATGAGTGTCTACATCACTCTAGATCACTGACTATGGCACATTCTCTTAGCCATGCAATTATTTATGGCACATTCACCTATTATTAGGGATTATTCATGTATTTATTACTCACTCATGTAATACAATTAACACATTCATTCTCTTGTTCAAGTTTTGTGTGAATTTCTCCAACTAGGTTCTCTTTGAATTTCACACTAACTCATTAAAACTATGGTGATTTTAAAATGCTTTTCTTAGTACTTTTCAAACACAAAAATAAAATTATAAAAAAACCCAAATGATCTCTTATTTTTCTTGAGATCCGATAAACAAATTTTGATCTAAACATTAACCTTCATCATCATCATCCTCATAACTATACATACGTATACTTTATAAAACCTTAATACTTATCCAAATATTACCCATGTTAACCATTGTGTATTGGGCTACCTAAGACTAAATTATTAGTATTTTTAATATTTTTATCTAAAAGGTGAATGCATGCCAATATATGTAACTTTATGGAGCTTTATATCTTGTCAAATATTGCAAGTGGATTACTTGAAAAAGGGACAAATAGACGTGCCAAGGTTCCCGCGCTTTGATCCATGTGGGGATCACTGCCCATAATCACGGCTCTTAAACCATCATTATGGATTAAAAACCTTTGACGAGACATGGTGGATAGAGCATATTATAGTTATTCTCTATAGTTCACTCAACTTTTTCTTAAATTATTTCTTTTCAAAAGTTTGGCAACCGAAATTTCTAGGTGGCTTTTAGCTTCTGCGTGATTGATGTTTGTGGGGTGTCTCAATCCTTTATAGGATAAAGGTCCCCAAATATTAAATTAGCTTTTAGAGTTTTGGATATTTGAATATGATATAATTTCTTTATTACTCTATGCTCTCTACCTTCTACTTAAACCCTATCCCCTATCTTTGGTGGAATCAATTTGAAGTTGAACTCTATTCCCTATTTTTGGAATCAATGTGAAGTTGAAGCTTATCTTCTATAATTAATTTTATTGTAATAATAATAAAATTACAATAATTTTTGGTGGAATCAATTTGAAGTTGAACTCTATTCCTTATTTTTGGAATCAATGTGAAGTTGAACCTTATCTTCTATAATTAATTTTATTGTAATAATAATAAAATTACAATAAAATGGTTGGTGAAAGTTAAAAATCTCGTACAACTAAAACACACATAGAGCTAAGAACTTGTGACTTTCAAGGAGGAAATACATGTTCTTAACCATTAAGCCCACTCATGTTATACATTAGTTTGTCATGTGATAGTCTTTTTACGATAAAATATGGACAAAGTTTTATCATTAAAAGAATAATGATAAATCTATATGGTTGTTAAAGTTCTTTTATGTACATATTTTTTTGTTCATCGATACATTGTCTGTGTTTATTCTTATATTTGATAATATTTATCTGTTTTTTCGTATTAGCCACATTTATCAATAAGTGCCTTAGTCATAAGCCAGAAAAATTACATGCTAACATTGTTTTTTATTTTTTTCACAATATTTCTTATTCATCTCAGAATAAAACTATACTTAACCATACTTACATCTAATCAACAAAAAAAATATTTTTAACAACCCTTTAAAATGAACAAGTCTTTTTCTATCAACAAACCCTTTAAAAAATCTACAATCTCCATAAAATTGAATACATATAACATTAACTAAAATATCATCGCCATCATAACGAAAAATGACTATATTAACATAAATCTATTAATTCAAAATAAATTAATTAATATATATATATATATATATATATATATATATATATATATATATATATATATATATATATATATATATATATTCTAAAAATACAAATTTTTAAATATAAATATTTTTATTTAAATAATTATATTAATAATATTATTAAATTATTTAAAATTTAATTAATTTTATTCAAATTTATTATTATTTTTTAACTAACTTCAATCACCTTACAACTTAATGTTAAGTCATATCCGTGCAATAAAAAATATAATACACCATTTCCAAACTCAAAACTACTGCAAATCATTGGTAGACAATAGCAAATTGGCTCAAAGATTGGTAGCATTGTTGATACATTATTAGGTTATTCCATGTACACAAAGTAAACATTTTGGTTTATTAATACAATGTAACTTTACCTTTTTAAGCTTTATAACAATTTTTTTAATTAAATTTAAACTTTTCATAAATGCAACATCATCATCGAGCGTTCTTCGAGTAATATAATTTTAAAATGTTTAATTTGATTTAATACTAAATCTTATTAGCAATTAAATCTGATTAATGAAATTTGAAAAATATAAAAGAAAGGCAAATAAAATTTTAAAGTAATTTTAAAAAGTAAGTACATACATTTTAGTTAAAGAAAGAAATGGAAAAGATAATTAAAAAAAAGACAAACAAACGTATCCAATGAAAAAGATAATTAAAAAAACGGAAACAAACGTATAATTGAATGTTTATGTAAAACGTATAATTAAATGTGTATGTAAAACAGTGAAAATAAAATTTCCTATATTTCAGAAACAAGTAATGAAAAATAGATTGATATAATATAAGTTTATTTTTAATTTTTAATTTACAACATTTAAAAATAATTATATTTATATAAATTATTTTGAATTCTAAATTTGTTAGATATTGACAAGGAAGAAAAATCTTCTATATGAACTTATTGGTATTCAAAAATTCTAAGCAATTGTATTTACACTATTTTTTTATTTTTTATTAAATATTGAAAATTATTTTTTTAATTATTATGTGTATTATATTATTATTTTTTTTACTCTAGTTATAAAGTGTTTTGCTTTTTTCTATGCAATGATACAGATATTGTTAAATTATAAATAATAATAATAATAATCTAATTTTAAGGTTTATGGAGGTATAGATACCCTAATCCTATCGTGTAACTTTCAAAGAGGAAACATATGTTCTTAACCATTAGGTCCACTCACGTTGTAAGTGTTACACTAGATGTAGATAAATCTATATATTCCTTTGAATCTACACAAATAATTAAATAGTAAGACAAGAGATCCCAAACAATGTTAAATGTAGATATATCGACATCTCAATCAAAAGGGTTTTTTTCAGTGGACTTTCAACTTCAAACCTTGTGCCTTTTCGAAATAGAATAAAAAAACAACTCTACCTCTCCAAATGCTTAAAAGCCTTCTACTATATATCATGCAATGTCTCTCTTTCCTCTAGATATAACATTTGAAAAAGATGTGTCATTTGTCAATTTAACTTCTACTATATATCATGCAATGTCTCTCTTTCCTCTGGATATAACATTTGAAAAAGATGTGTTATTTGTCAATTTAATGGGTATTGTTCTTTTAAAGGGATAAAAGAATTGTGATATCTCTTTAATCAAAAAGATTTTTAATTATTTAATGCTATTTTCATATTAATTATCAGTTTGTTGTGATGTTTTATATAATAAAAAATATTATTATAATGTAAAAAATTATGACATAAAAATTTAAGGATAAATTGTGGTGCAAGAAAGAATTAGAGGATAAAAGAAATATAAGATATTATAAGGAGGTGATAAACCCTAATTTAAAAGATCAAAATTATCTCTTTGTTTTGATTAACAAATTCTCACAAACTGATGTTAAACAATTCTTAAAACATGTGGATCAAAAGAATTTGTCATCTTTATAATATGGAAAATATTGAAGATGAAAAACACTCTCTTAAAATATCTTACATACACCCACATTAAGTGATAATTATTGTTACTAACTTCTTACCAATCAACCAAACTCTTTTACACATTTAAAAAAAATACATCAATAACCAAACTCTTTTACACATTTAAAAAAAAATATATCAAAGAGAAACCTATCAGTCACCGTGTCCTACCACAAACACCATCACACATTTAAAAAGAAAAACAAAAATTCCAAATAATAAATTGGGAAGGGAATTAAATAAATAATGCAAAATAATAATTTATGTAGCACTGAAATATACTCTAACTGAGTCAAAGGATCCTACGGTCAAAATACATCCCGCCACCAAGAGGCCCCGATCTCCGCCGTACGCAACGAATCCAACATTCCTTCATTGCACGGAAGTGATCATTGGACGGGAACCGTTTCTTGGTAACAGACGGACGACAGCTTTCCCGTTACTTCAGTTGACGGAAGTTTCGGGCAAGGGCGGTTGAAGCCTTGAATGACGTGTCAGTTCACGGGACTCTAAAAGAAAAGTCTTGGAGCCGCTAGCAGCCGTCCGATCTCACACGCTGGAATCTCCAACGCTGAAAGTATGACACGTGGAAAATAAATTATCCTCGAGGATGACGTGTTGATTCGGAAACGCGTCATTAGGATGTTTGGTCATTGCCAAGCCTATAGTAAAAGCCGAGTCTGGGCACCGAGGCTGAACTACAACTGTATGTTGGTTTCCAAGGCTAAGACATGGTACCGCGGCTAAGGCTCGGAAAATCTACAGTTCCAGGCTGAGGCTCGCCTAATGCCTCGGCTGATAACTGACCGGACTTTTGAAGCGCGAGACGGAGCCTTCGGCTGATTCTTGAGCGTCTTCCCTGAGCTGAAGCTTCAAAGAATGATCTTAAGAATCATCGATATATTTTGTCAATGAAGCACCGGTTTTTGACAGGTCTATCATCTTCGTCTCAGAATGACGAGAAGATGGGTGTTTTGTTCGGGGCAAACCGAGAAGAAATGCGGCCTAAAACTCGAAATGGCCGTCAAAGCCATTGTTTTTAACGCGAGGAATTAGTCTTTTTATTGTTCAACGAACATCGAGCATATTCCACGGTGGAAATTTTGGAATGGCCTCCGAAAGTCAGCTTTCGTCGAGCTTTGCTTTCAATACGACCTGTCCTGAGAAAAATTATGTTCAGAACGGGGTTTCTTCGCAGGATTGTGCGAATTCGAAGAGATTGAACGGTCCAGAACCAGTGAATGGAGACGACGGTATGCAGAGTAGGCCGAGCTGCGCAGAGCTGGCTTCCAGGAAGGCCGAAGAAGCAGGTAATAGACGAAGTCTTAAAAATTTCAAGTAAAATGCATGTAATCCATGCGAAAAAATGAACGGCAACAAGAAAGTTTCAAGTGAAAGCTTTAAAAGAACTCAACAATTAAAACATTTATCTCCAATTATGTGGATCCCTTTAATTCGGATATTTGTGGTTAGAGCTTTAAAGATTCGATTTCTGCAATTTATGCGAATACGTGAAAGCAAACGCAAGCTCTTAAGTATTCCAACAGTTTGATTTATAAATATATGTTTGCCAGAGCTTTAAAGATTCAAGTTCTGCAATTTATGCGACTCCATGAGAGCAAATTCAAGCGCTTAACATTCCAACAGTTTGATTTATAAATATATGTTTACCAGAGCTTTGTTGCAAGTTATTTGTCTATGTTCAATACGAATCCTTTGTTCTGTAAATAGGCTTTAGCGTTTCAAGTCCTTGGTGTATGCCTGTTTAAATTTTTCACGCATTCGAGCCGTTTGATTCATGTATACATATTCAGAGCTTTAAAGATTGAACTTTTACAATCTATTTCTATACGGTTTATGGCATATACATTCCTTGTGGCATCGTTTCTGCGAACATAGCGTTTAAATGTATTCGTGCAGTTATGATTAAAGCTCTGGAGTAATCAATCTGTTTGATTTGTGTATACATCTTTCTAGAGTTAACGGATATTGATTTCTTGACTTACAGTTTAGAGTTCGGAATCACCAAAATCAAATGTTTAAAGCTTTATGCTAATCTAGTCCTTGATTTATATGTCTAAAGTTTGAAGGCATTATGATCCTTTGATATGATATGCACGTTTGTATAATGCAGCTTCTAGAAGGTACCAAGCTGCAGCATGGCTGAGAGAAATGGTTGGCGGAGCCACCGATTTACTGCCAAACGAGCCAACAGAAGAAGAATTTCGTCTGGGACTACACAATGGTCTCATTCTTTGTAATGTTCTCAACAAGGTTATTCCAGGGGCAGTGACAAAGGTAGGATGCAAATTCTAGCCTTTTTCACATGTTTGAAGGTTTTGGTTGGTCTTTTTTTGTGATTAACAGAGGCTACTCTGTTTTGTGTTTGAACTGTCAACATATCTGTATGTTCAAACGTTATAGTTGATTCATGCCTGCCCTCATAACATGTTGATGTAATCATTGTGCAGTTTCATAGGCATAAATTGTTGTATAATTTTCTTAATCAACAACATTTTTTATTGATTTTGGCTTGAGGTTATCACAGGTAGTAGAAATTCCAGGTCCTGTGGTTCCTTTCCCTGATGGGGCAGCCTTATCTGCGATTCAGTATTTTGAGAATGTGAGGAACTTCCTTGTTGCAGTTGAAGAAATGCAGCTTCCAACCTTCGAAGCTTCTGATTTGGAGCAGGTATGTGCGGTTACACACATCATAATATCAAGAGGCTGGTCATGTACAAGTAAGTTGGAACTCAGAAGATAGTGGCGCAGTTAGATCCATACAAGTATTCAAAAACAAGTCCATGTTCTATAATTGCAGCAGACCAGACTCTAGTTATACAAAGCCTACTCGTGCATGCTTTGTGGAGCACTCTATTGTGTTTTACAAGCTGTATATGGTTCACATGAAAGCAATAGGTGTTGAACCAAAATCGTGCATACATTTTAAAAACAAAATATTGTGCTTCTTTAAGCTTCAGAGTTTGCTCCAAAACATGCCCTGCATACTTTTTGAAAGCAAAATAGTTCAAGTCATTGCATTGCAAAATTTGCTTTGCAGAATGAAGCCAAAACTTCTATGTCTCGTTGAAATAAATAGTAAAATTTACAATGTTTGGTTTTTGAAGAAATTGCTGGAGGAATACTTCTTGTAGGCTTATCTCACTTTACCTTCTGGTGATTACTTCAGGGAGGTTCATCAACAAAGGTGGTTGATTGCGTTCTAGCCCTGAAATTATACTATGATTGGAAGCACACTGGAGGACAGGGCCTTGTGAAATATGGAGTTAATGTGAAGTTTCCTGATGGAATAAAGCTTCCTATGAAAGTGTCCGGGAAATCCTCTGATTCTGTCAATAATTCGCCAGTGAAGAACAATCAGGATCAAGTCAAACAAAGTGATCTCCTTGGAAATATTGATATAAGTGCTCTGTTAGAATATCTCTGTATGAAATTTCCTGAGGCTCTTTCAGCTGAGTATACAAACAAAGATTTCTCCTTGAACTGTAATGGAACAGTAAGTAGGCTATTACTGTTGCTGATTGTTTTGTCATTTCAACTTTGTTTTTTATGCAAGAATGTGAATTTCAGAAGATATTTTGCATTAATGCTCTTATTCCAGATAAAAAAGTGACGCTTGTAAATTATAAAAAGTGATCAATAATGAGAAAATGAACTGTTTTATTGAATCATTATCCTTCATCACAGGTGCTGAGCAAACTCCTCCTTGCAATTCTTTCTGACAAAAAGGCTGAAGAAGTGCCAATGGTGAGCCCTTGATCCCATTCATCATTTTTTTTATACTCTACCAAAACTTCATAGTACAAAAATTGCCTTGTCTCACAAAGTGCCTCTTATATGGTAATCAATCTTTTAAGCAGGCATTGCCTTTGTCAGGGCTTTGTAAACGTGCTTTTTTGTGTACTTATTATTATATCTGTCTTCTTAAATTTCTGATTGCACTTTCAGCTTGTAGAATCCATGTTAAGAAAAGTAAATGAAGAGTTTGAACGACGGCTTGCCAATCAAGGGGAACAGGTAATGCAATAAATTATATTCCTACTTGAAATAATCTACCGAGGTGATGAATGTTGCCCTTGGATTCTCTGCTAATTTTGTGAAGAATCAATGTATGAAATCTCCTTTCAGCACAGACACTTTAAATGCACAATGCAAAAGAAAGCTAATTGTACCCATCTATCATTGTTTACAGTTGAGAATGGTTCTTAAGGACCTACTGAAATGTGAAGATGGGTCTTTTCTAGACACTGAAACTCTGGGAGCACTAACCAAAACTTCTAATCTAACAAGGGATAAATGCCAAGCCAATGAAGGAAAACAAGGAAACCATAGAATTTCAAAACTACTTTATGCCAAACAGTTTCCTCTTCTCCCAAACATGGTAGATGGTCATAGAAGCCTTGACCCAAAGAAGCAGCTGCAACAAAAGGAAATCGAGGTATAAGCTCAAACTGTGTTTGAAATGCATTGATACAAAAGTTGATGACCTTTTTCTACATGAGAGGCCATGTAAGTCCCTGTCCCTAAGCATTGGAATTTGACAGGAACTGAAGTACACGCTCCATATCACAAGGGAAGGTGTCCAAATGCTGCAACTAGAGTTGAAGGAAGAATTGGAAAACCTTGGTAAAGTTCATACATTCATTTTATGCTAAATTTTGATGCCGCAACTGACATCTATTAGTCCTTTCCTTCCATCTATTCTCATTGTTTTTGCTGTCTTCCCATAACAATGATAATCTCTCTCAATTGTATAATTGTAGAGATTCATTTTCAAGGGCTTGCAAAAGCTGCAGCTGGTTATAACAAAGTGCTAGAGGAAAATAGGCAACTATACAACCAAGTACAAGATCTGAAAGGTATATAAGGTTGGCGTTTGTAAATCTTATTGTGGTTGAATTTCAAGTTCCATTTTCAGTATCTTATACAATTCCAATGATCTTTCCTATTTGGCTTAGGAAGCATAAGAGTGTATTGTCGAGTCAGGCCATTCCTGCCTGGACAGGATGACAGGCAATCTACAGTCGATTTCATTGGAGAAAATGGCACTCTTATGATTGTTAATCCCAATAAGCAGGGAAAAGATGCACGCAAGACGTTTGCCTTCAACAAAGTGTTTGCATCATCTGCCACTCAAGGTACTTTCATTGGATAAATTTAACTCCATTGATTTACAAGACTTGACAGTTATCAGCTAATGTTCTAACCACTGTTTATCATGTTGATTCACAGAGGAAGTTTTTCTAGATACACAACCTTTAATCAGATCTGTTTTGGATGGCTACAATGTTTGTATTTTTGCATATGGACAAACAGGCTCCGGAAAGACATATACCATGGTAAGTCACATGTGATTATTCTATCTTTATGTTAAGTCAAAGGAATCTCAATCATAACTTAATAAATAGCAGACTTTCATATATATAAAGAAACAAGAACCATCAAGGAAAAATCCAGTATGTATGTATATTTTCAAATAACTAGCACAGTATTAAACTGGTCTATGGAACTCTTAATGAAAAATTAGGGTTTCCTTGTCATGTGCCATATATCAATACTAAAACTACAGCAAATCATGCATGATAGCACTAAACTAGAACTACTAGTCTGGTTACTCTGAAGTTCTGCATCTTAAACCAATTGTCCAGTCTACTTCTAGGTGCCATGTGTTGGAACTATTACTGCTTTTAGATGCTATATTTGGATCAAAGTTTATATTGCCTCACTACTCAGTTTAGGGATCGGCTTGGTATTGAACCAGTCCAACTCAGCCGAGTTCAAACCTACTTGGCTGAGCTGGTCATCTTCCTCACAACGATGCACAATTTGAGGAAAGCTTAAATTTAAAAAAAAATTTCTACCTAAACCCTAAATCCTATCGCCCCAAACCCTAAAAACAAACTACATAGAGATCCTCCCCACCTCTATTTGCCTCACACCTACTAGTACTACTATTGTAGTTGCAAATGTCCTTGAGGAGTCTACAAGTCTGAAGACTCTGAGCCAAAGGATGATATTGTAGCTCATGTTGAGAATCCCATTTCTAGCAATCGTGATGAGTTTGATGATTGATCATGTTGACCAGTGATTTGTAGTAGGCCAGTAGCTTGTAGCATGTTTTTTTGGACTCTAGAGTCCATTTAGAGCCTCATTGATTATGTATTTTGTTTCTGATAAGTATTGCACTCGGTGCCATTTTGATATATTCACCCTTACATGGTATATACATGAGCAAACTTTGCATATTTTGTCTCTATTAGTTTGGAATCTTTAAGATATATTTTTTTCATTAAAATTTAAATGTTTTATGTATTTTTTTGTAAACCGAGTCATTAAATTCAAATCGGTCCGAGTCATGGCCAAGTCTAGGTCGAGTCCAAGTTGACTCTAGGCTGAGTCCGAGTTTTAAAACATTGTAATAGACACAACAAACTTTGTTGCATTTACACTAGCTTAAGTGAAATCAAGCTCCATTTAACCACGATATCTTTTGCAACATTTGAATGGAAATTGCATTAGGTTCACTATATAATTGTTGCACTTAGTGATCAATGTTTCTTTTGCAGACTGGTCCACATGTAATTACAGAGGAGACTTGGGGAGTGAATTACAGAGCACTGAACGACTTATTTGAAATCTCCAAGAAGAGGACGGATGTATTCATGTATCAAGTTGGAGTTCAAATGATAGAGATATATAATGAGCAAGTGAGAGATCTTCTTGCCACGGACGGTTCCAACCGGAGATATCCTTTCTTACTGATACTCTCAATCGTTCCCTTTATTTCTTGTTTTTCTATCAAAATCTGAATTTCTTTGTCTGGAAAAATCCTTCACTCCACTGCACACTAGAAATACGCAACAATTCTCAGCAGAATGGACTCAATGTACCCGATGCAAATTTGGTATCAGTTACATCCACATTTGACGTGATTAATTTGATGAACATTGGACAAAAGAATCGTGTTGTTGGAGCAACTGCTTTGAACGATCGTAGCAGTCGCTCACATAGGTATAGACATGGTTCTGTCTTCATTACATGCAGTCTTTAGACAAGAATCCTTTTGAGTCATGTAGATGTTTCTATTTTTTTTATCTCTGACCGTTTTATAATTAATGAATGATCCTATTTCATCTGCATATCTTATCTTTGAGTGCTACAATGTTCCGTTCACCTTATTTCATCTCAACATTACAAACGTATGCCTGACATCAATAACAGGAATAGATTACAGTGTTTTGACAGTGCATGTCCAAGGAACAGATTTGACCACGGGGTCCATCCTTCGAGGATGCCTTCATTTGGTGGACCTTGCCGGAAGTGAGAGGGTAGATAAATCTGAGGCGACAGGAGACCGATTGAAGGAAGCCCAACACATCAATAAATCCCTTTCTGCCCTAGGGGATGTCATTGCTGCACTTGCACAAAAGAGTTCACATGTCCCCTATCGGAATAGTAAACTAACGCAGTTACTTCAAGACTCCTTAGGTGATGCCCTTCTCTTCTTCATATATCAATATTGAGTGTTAGAACCTTCGTTTCCTCATATTTAAGATACTTATTTCGTGTTTCTTCTTGCCAGGTGGACAGGCAAAAGCTCTCATGTTTGCCCATATAAGTCCTGAAACAGATGCATATAATGAGTCACTCAGCACCCTCAAGTTTGCAGAGCGAGTAGCTACTGTTGAACTTGGTGCAGCTCGTTCCAATAAAGAAAGTGGAGAGATTCGAGAGCTCAAGGAACAGGTCCTTTTCCATTTGCCTCGCATTTTATGCTTTATCACTTGAATTTGAATACTGATTTGGAAATTCATTGGAATTGCTTGAAAAGGCATATACAATTTTTTATAAGAATTTTCATGTTTATAGAATAGTTATCCCTCACAGTTCGCTTCTCCAATCAAATAGCACGGAATATTCAGACTGTTATATTTTTACATTCTCCTGGTCCTCGTTCTAGATAAATTTTCAATATGGTGTTTATGTCAATTTTCATTAGTGCAGATTTACAATTTAAAAGTTGCACTAGCAAAAAAAGAAGCCGAAGTAGAACAGTTCCAAAGTAATCGAAGTACTGAAAAACAGAGGATGAAGGTTGGAGTATCACCATTGCATTCACATAGGCAAAGCAGAGATCTTCAAGCACTATCAAACCGTAGACAGCCAATGGAAGAGGTTGGAAACATAGAGGTACATGCATGCATCTGTGTTTTCTTCTTATTGTTATCGGCAGATTTTCTCTTTCTTGGTCTGGACTCTGGATATACAGTAGGTTGAGATATGAACATACATTTCCAGGTTAGGAGCAGTTCCACCGGAAGGCAGAGGAAACCAATCTATGGCAGGGATGTTTTAGGGGAGGCTGCTGATGCAAATTCTCCAAGACCAATCCGCCGATCTTCTCCAGAGAGAAGATCCTTATCTGTTGAAAGGAGATCAGTGTCTGCTGATCGTGGAAATCATACAAGGAGCAGAGTTAAACATGACCCATTGGAAGAACAAGAAGTAAGAAAGTGGCAGGACAAGGTGACTGTCAATAAATATTTAACAATTCACACTCCAACTTCACAGGATGATGCCTTGAGACCACTGGAAGCTTGTGAATTGGCAAAGCAAGACAGCATATCTGATATGTTCTACCAAAGGTGCCAGGCTAATCCAAGGAAGATCTATCCAGAAAGAGAAGACAGACAATTCTTGATGGATCACAATGAAGGGTACGGAGGAGTAAAAAGGAATAAACTTGATGTAAAAGGGAAGAATGAATATCAAGTACGAAGAAATCCTCACCATGAAACATCAATTACAGATGAATCAGATATAGATCTGTTTCGAACTAGTGATTTCTCTGAAGCAGATTTGTTGCAATTTAAGGAACTTAATCTTATTGAAGTACCTCCCATACAACATGTTCCGCGAATCAGAAAGACACTGCAATCCTCTACAAGGACTCCTCATCACATGGAGCGGAGGTAAAGTGAATAACATATCTCTACAATAGACGGTTCAGATCAGCATTAAAGTGTATGTCCTTGAGGCTTACAAAAATATGAAGCTGACCTGAGTCAGTATGTTGTTTATTAGGTTGTTGAGCTTTCTGTTATTTGTAATATTACGATCATGTTGATGTTATTTGTGTATCTGATGTAGTAACTTTAATCACCTTCAATTCACTTGCAGAAGTCCAATCCAAGCAAAAAGCCCTTCTTCAGCTAGCAGACTTGAAAGTAAGTTGTATGGAGGTGGTGGACAGCCAAAACCTCGAACAGTAAGGCAGTCAGTTTCTAACCTGCCTTATGCGGGAACAGATGGAAAGAGAACTTCACCTGGAGGGAAATTTAAACCTTGATAACAAGGTGGCTTCCAGTAAGTATCCAGTGGACAGCCCATTCAATGATTTCTACTTTGCTCTGGTTGCAATTTGCACCACTTTCACCTCAAGGACCATCTATCGAGTACTATGACATTGCAAGGCACCCGGTTCTCAACTCAGATTGGGGAGTCATCATCCAAACCATCAAAAAGATGGCATGGCACTGAGTATTGTTGTTGAGTATCTTTATACATCTGAGCTCATTTTATGATTCTTCGCTTGATTATTTATTCGACCGTAACGAGGTCTAGAGTGCAGTGGAATAGATTATACATTTTGGGTGTAAGAATGGAATTTCGTCTTATTTTTCCATGTTTTATAGTGTGATGTACATAATTTGATTAGAGGCTACGGTTGTGATGCTCTTACAGAATCAGTCATATCAGGCGGTTTCAGTGAGGGGCCTTTGTATTTGTTAGAATACACCAGTTATGATTCTTTTTGTGAAAATTCCTTGGGATCAGTATCTCAACTTATATGTTGTGGCGATTTTGAGTTGTATACAGTCTACCATCTACAGAAATACCAATCACTTTTTCCAAATTTGTCTTTCTCCTCAGGTTCATTAACTTATCAGCTTTGGTCAGTTTCTTCTCCACTTCTAATTCTAACCTTCAAAAGGACTGTAAAAATATTTTTAAAGAATTCCCAATACATCATTCCTCCAAGCGTCTTGTTGGAGTCATAAAATATTCTCAGCATTGAAGCTACGTCACAAAGAGAACAGTCATAACTACAATGCTTGTTACTCTCTCAAGCATAACGCGAGAAAAGATTCAACTCAGAAAATGAACGAGTGGAGCACCTCTAACCTGCCTTCACCTTCTGAATTGAGTTATCAAAGGTTTTCCACTGGACATTTAGCCTTCTTAATGGCTTCCTTTTTCTCCTTCACTTCTTGGATTTAGCTTTTCAGCTGCAGTTTCGACCCTCTGGAGTCTGGGCTTTCTTAAAGGCGTCCTTTTTATACAAAGAAAACAGGCACCTTTGCACCCCCAAGTCAATGGTTTTTTTTTTAGTTTGTTTTATATATCAAAATTAATACAATGATATAGTTATTATCAACCTCTTCCAGAGAGGATTGTGCTATTTGTATTTTTATTAAGCTGGAAAACATCACAAAAACATGATTAGCAAAGTGACAGGGAAGGGAAGTAGCATACCCATGGGAATTCAATGATCTCTTTTGGATGGAAGAGGGAATTCAATGATCTCTTTTGGATGGAAGAGAGGAGAGGAAATTTTAAAGTCGTAAAAACTATTTCGAAACACCAAAACTATTCCAAAACTACGTAGAAAAAACTCCATTAAAAGTAGTTGGCTTTCTACTGTTTTTAGAGAAACATTTTTTATATATTTTGTTTCTTCTCCATCCCTTATGGAGAGCAATTGAGTCCCTTGTTTATAAGCATTTCTATTATATGAGGTTATGCCTTTCCCTCCTCTATCAAGCGCCACAACTAAGTTGGAAATTGAGTCCCCTATTTATAAGCATTTCTATTATATGAGGTTATGCCTTTCCCTCCTCTATCAAGCCCAAGGGGATTGCAACCGTAGGTACATCCACAAGCATCCTTTTCTCCCCACTTTCACTAGGCAGTTTTGCTTGGCACAAAGCACTCAATATTGGGGTGTTTTGGGCGGTAGGATTCTAAAGCTCTTAGGCTTATAGTAGGGATTTTCTTTTAGGGAATCTAGCTATTCATTATTATCAGGGTACATGGCCCATAACATACTATTTCATGAACACTAAAATGGTCGGGGTTTATGCTTGAGCTTGAGGTGCATGTGCTTGTAGTCGAATATTTTGTTTGTCACCATTACTCCCTATGTTGTTAGGATAACTAGAATGTGCTCAAGTCTACTAGCCCATCGATGCCTACTAGAAGGTCTCTGAATTTCATTTATGGCTTCAGCAGGGAACGAGGATGGATCATTTGATCCATCTTCAACTTTGGTAATTCACAATGACATTGTTGTCGGGAGTATTGAGCACAATGGTACATCCAAAGGCACCCCAAAAATTTGTTACGAAGCCTTACCACAAGGTAATGATTATCCTCCTAAGGATACCCCTATTGATAATTAAGTTTCTAAATATGATGATGTATGACAACCATATACAAATCACACATTTCTTGGGTATTTTTTCAGTAGCAAAGTCTTAGAGGCCGTGATTAAGGCCTAGTTGGAGGTATGGGAGCCACATGGATGGCTTCGCCATATCATTCATAACTTGACCAAGGGCATTTTCCTCTTATCTTTCCTTAATGAAACACATTGTGCTACCCTCACTACTCATGGACCATGGGTTTGTCACAACACCCTTTTTGTTATTTCCACTTGCATCAAGGATTTCTTGACCATTAAGCATAGCACTGAACTTTATTTCCCTCTATGGGTCAAGGTTCAAGGCCTTTCCATGTAGTTTTGGCCCTTTCTTGGGAATATTTTTGTATTGATAGGTGGTTATTACCTATGAAATTTGTGGGTGCGCTTTGAAGATATCAGTGGGAAGAATTTTAGTTTCCCAATGTGTAGTCCTTTCTCTACATTGTCTATATTATCTAAGTCACACCCTCTTAGACTTTTGGTGGTTTTAATTACAAGACTATAAGTTTTTTACCATCCCCTTTGACTTTATTTTTCTCATTTTTTATGTGCGATATTTTGAATCCTATGGACATTAAATTCAAATGGTTTTAGTTGTTCATTCATGCTTAAGAGTGTGTGTTGAGTTTGCTAGTTTATTGTGAATTCAAATCTTACTTGAATTTATAGGTCAATTGTGCAAGTCGAGATCCCTTTTCTTAAATTTTGCAAGTTCACGCGTTCTTTCTAGGTTGTCCACAATTTATTTTTACTTCTTGGACACCTTGGATTCTTTGAAAGAGGCTGTCATATTGTAAAAATTTGAAGCCTCATAGGTATGGGGGAAACATTCCTTTAGATTTACAGGTTTTAATCATATATGTCACATAGGAGGCATGGGTGGATATAGTAAGTCTCATATTTTCTTGAGTGCTTGAGGCTTTGAACCTTGAGATAACATCATTACAATGTCATCTTGGTCACTTTTTCTAGTCCCTAAACATGGATGGCTTCCCTCAAGGGTCTAAGGCCCAAGATGACATCATCATTACTATTATTGCACATCTTGGATTCTATGAAGGAGGGTTTCATATTGTAACAATTTTGAAGCCTCGTAGGTATGAGGGAAATATTCCTTTAGATTAACAATTTTCAATCATATATCTCACATAGGAGGTGTAACACCCCATTTTCAAACCCCTAATTATATGTAATTAATCATGACTAATGATTGCCATGATATGTCATATAAACATTGTAAATGTATTATTGTAAATTGGAAAATGTCGCACAACTGATTGATGGGTGGAGCACCCGTACTGGCCACGATACCACGAGAGGGACCAATGAGGGGGCCAAAAAGGGGATTCATATGCAAAATATCCCAAGCCACCTTGATGAATGATGTGGAGGAAAATAACTATGATTCCTCTAACTTGCAATTGAAGAAAACTAGTTAATGAGAGGGGGTTTGTAGTTGAACAACCAACCACCACTAATGAATACATGTATGGAGAGCTGGATGGATAGAGAGTAAAACCACCTCATTTCCTGGGTTGACCTGATTTCTTCTGACAAAAGAAAGGGAAGTATTGGAGGAGAAACAAGAGAATGCATGGGTGTGTGTAGGAGAAGAGATTTTTCGTTTTAGAGAAAAAACATGCAAAGAAATGGGTGCTTGCGAGAGAAGCAACACGTAGAAGCAGAGGAGGCACATTGTGCAAACACAGGAACAAGGGAGAGAAAACAGTCATGTGAAGAATGTTGTGCTTGTGCGAGAGGAGAACTCGTGCAATTGAAGAAAACACTCATGCAATAGCAATGGAAGCTCCGATATGCAGACCTGAGAAAAAGAAGAGCTAGGAAGCATGCCCATGATGTGAATAGTCACCCTGGAACAAAGAAGATCCGTATCTAGACTGGAGCAAAAGAGGACCACGACTTGGTGCTGGTTGGAAATAAACTAGCATTGGTAAGCGGTGGTCGCTGAGGGACTATGTAGCATAGAAGGGGTTCCCTTGTGTTAGAGGAAATCTAGTTGGAAAGGAACTTGATAAATTCATGGAGGTCCTCAGCTCAGTGGGAAGAGGGAAACTTCGACAATTCCCAGTGGAGTGGAGGAGAGTAGCCTCTTTGATCCATTCTTTGACTTTTTGAGTCAGTGGTGAGAGTTCCCTGGTGGTATCATGGCCTTACACGAGGGTGGATTTTTGTAGAAAGAGAAAGTGCAACATAGCCTATGGTTGGGAGGAAAGGATTCCCCCCATAGTCAATTGGTTGGTAAATTCATCATTGAACAGATAAGTATTCTTTATATGCCCATTGAATGTTTATGAATGTTGATGAATTGTACATTGGTTCTCATGATGGTTTGATCTGAGCAAGTGAATGTTGGATCCAAATGGAATGGAAATTTTACATATTATCTTTTGTTTGCTTGTATTCCTTGTTGGCTATTGTCTCTTGTGACAAATGATAAATGAAGAGATCTACTTGGATATGTAAGTTCTTAGTTTATTTTCTATGCTTTAATTATTGGTTATTTCATCTATTATGGGGACAAACCTCAAATGGAAATTTTATAGGATATCAAAACCTTTGTTTAGGGGTTCTAGATAGAAGGTTTCTTGCTTAAGAACAAGAGTTAAAAACCTGTAGAATCCATGTTAAAAATCCCTACAGAAAGGACCAGAGAAGAACTGCGAGAATGCTAAGTCCATGGGCAGTCCTTAAACCTTTGAGATTATTGAGTTAATCGATGAGAAATAGTGGCCATTGGATCGATGAGGGGGCTGAACGTCAGTCGTTTGATCGTCACAAATGATTTAGAACTAGAGGTGAAGCCACGGTCAACCGAGTTATCGGATAACCAGAGCACCAGAAGGACTTGTGTTGTATACCTTGTGTTTTCCCCGATACTCGATGGGGCAAAGTTCCAAAACACGGTTCCATGCCCTTATCACTTATAAACAAAGAGAGAAAGATAGAGGATTGTGTCATTGATGTATCACACCAATGTGGAAACCAACATACCAGGAGGGTGATATGAGTCAGCATTTGATTTGTCGATGGGTTTGTTATCCCCATTTTGTGGATAATTAAGGAGATGATGTCTCGAGGCCCTTAGGTTGTAGACTACATGACCAACAACACCCTTTTCATAGATGGAAAATCCACTCACCACCACAGATGGTCATAGGTTTACATATGGCATCCACCACACCAGTTAGCTTCTGGAAGGTAGTGGGTCTTGCTCCATGAGGGACAAGTTAGTATTATGGTGAGCATCATTTCAATATTTAAGCCATTTGATTATGTTGTATCTTATATTTCT
>CBVK0100097498.1:0-32376 GCA_900067695.1 Picea abies
AGAGATTAAACGGGCATTCTTTTTGCCTTTGGAATTCGCAGTAGGTTTGGCTTTAAGTTTCTTGCCCACGGGATTAACATTTTTGACATCCTTGGTCACAGAGTGGGGTAGGTCGATAAGTGAGTCGGGCAAGGGTTTAGGTAACAACATACTGTAGGGTACCGGGGGTACCAACATGCCCTCACTCACCACAGGGTTTGTCAACCTGTGGTGGATTTGAATCCTCAAAATTATTGCGAGTAAGAAAATCGTTCCAACAGTCTCGGTGTAACCCCAAATGACAGACAATAATAATTTTAACTAGCCCGAAGTGAAAAAGGCTGCTATCAGCCTGGTTCCTTTTGTATCTCTTAGACATTTTAAACAAGCTTCTATGCAAGTAATAAGACATATTAAGCTCATAACCCATAAAAACCATAAGCAAATGAAGATGGTGTAAGAAAACAAAACCATACCAACGCTCGCAGGTGGTAAATTGTTTGATTATCATCATCAAATCGTGCCAATGTTGCTTGAGGATGTTTGCGGGCAAACCTTTATCACAGGAGCTAACCTTACGCAACTGGAAGAGCAGTGTCCACGGGACCTCTTCCACTTTGCAATTCTTGGACCATCATTGTCCAGTGGCAGGAAAACCTATAGCTAAACTGATAAATTGCTCATCAATTTCCAATTGGACATCCCCGACCTTGGCTCGACAGCCATCAAAGGTTAATGCGAATTGCCGAGCCACACATGGATTAAAACCATCAAACTTTTGTATGAACGAGAGCCATCCAAATTCCTCAAGGTCACTGTGAGCACTGTTGAACATCAACAGAGCCTGGCTACCATTAGGTTCAGCCCTTATGATTGGAGCCATGGTGCGAGCGCATGGTAAGGGTTGGGTTGAAAACAACAACACACAGGAGCAAAGTCTCTTGGGTTAATAGCTATGAACAATGAAAGGGAAGGCATTAATGTGTGCATGCGAGGGTGGTGGGATTATTCACCGCCATGCAAAGAAGTAATGAAAAAGTACAGCCTCTATTCATTCAATCAAACCATATTATTCAGCCAACCCAAAAATCAAACGGTGGATAACATACCAATGCGCCAATGTATTATTTCAAACCATGAATGTTGAAAACCAAAAAGTTAAATATGTGCCATTGTATAAGTGTGTAATCAAACGTTTATAAAACATTTTGACAATCGATTTCATAACATTTGACAAGCCAAGAGCTTATAATAATAAGGATGACATCATATAAAAACAAAATAAACCATGACCCCTATGCAATCTGATGACTAGGCAAGTCCAAAACAATAAAAATCTATATGCTCAATGCCTTTTAAGTTATGCAACCAAAAATGTCCAAATAGGCATAGTTTGAAAATTCATTTAGCCACACAATAATAAACCAAAGGTAAGTGCCATTTAGAATATCAATGAGAAAATCATGACAGTTCAAATAACGATGGAGGAGTTTTCACGCTTACAGTCGTGAAAACTAAATCGAGACTAATTTGCAAGTGTCGCAAGAAATGAAAATATCATCTATTTGCAAAATGCAACGACACTTTGAAGTTCAGGAGACATAGGTGTAGGTAGCTTATAGGGCAGTGGAAAAAATTGAATTGGCTGCCAACAATGGTGACACACTGGGAGAAGCAATTATCTCTGTCGAAAGAAATAAATTCAGATTAGGATAGCAAAGAAAATTTCAACTCAAAAACAACAATCAGAAAATCGTACAAACATCATCATTTACCATCTTTTCCAGCGATGTTTTAAAAGATGAACACTAATAACAGTCTTAAGATCAGCAAGTCACGATATTTATGATAAAATCTTCAATACTGTTGGCATGGCCACTGCTGCCAGCAGGCGTCCATAGCCTCGACAGGGTTTCCATTTAACCCACTCTGACATCTGTATCCTGTCAAGAAGTTCTAGATCAAAATAAAGGACATTAAAGAGGTTTCTTATAATTTTTTACAGATTTTCGTGTACCCGACATTGCTTTGCATCCAACAGGCCTGTTCAGTACCTCGATGAAGTTGTCTTGGTGCCATGCATGCATTTACCCACTGCCAGTGGACCTGTTCAGTATCCCGACAGGTTTACAAACACTTCCCACAGCTCTTATTAATATTTTTATCTTGTTTTTCTTTTATGGATATCTGAGCGGGGTGATGCTGGAAATCCTGATATTTTATCATATTTTTTTTAGACCTCATCAGAATTTTTTGACACTGTCCTTTATTCAACTCCAGAAATGTTTTATTTACAAAACAACTTACTGTGACAGGGAGACATCTTTTTGAGTCATTCCTTTACAGAAAAGGGACAGGGTAAAAAGATAATAGATGATCATGACAAACTTTGCTCAGAGATTGAAATTAGTAAACTTCTTTCAAACAACAAAATAAATATCAGTTTTAGAAATATATCACTGATGATTGTACAATCTTTCAGAAGTTATTTCAGTGAAGACATTTTTCTATGGTCTTGGTCTGAATGGCTCAGTGCATAGGTATGCATATCTTTCAAAAAAAAACCACAAAAAACTGATCAATCAAATCCAAACCAAAAACGAAAACAAAGGAAAAAAAAAAAAAAAAAGGAAATATTTACATAATATACAAGGGTAATAATCAAGCGAAGTATCTTTTCAGGGCTTGGCCATTCACCGGATAGGTGTCAAGCTTCCCTTCAAGATTCTGCAATCGAAAGGAACTAGGACCCAACTTTTCAGCAATAAAAAATGGCCCAAGCCATAAGTTTTGAAACTTGGTGTGTTCACCTTTTCCTTCGTGTGGTTTGTCCCACTTTAAGACGAGATCGCCTACTTCAAAATTCCTATCAAAAGCAGAATTAGAATCGAACCAGAGTTTAATCAGTTGTTGATGTTGGTCTAACTGACGCTTATCTTGGGTTCTTACTTCTTCTAACTTCATCAAAGAATTAATGTGGCTTTCTAAAGGGGGACAATCTTCTTCTTGGACTTTTTGTGACAATTGAAGTGAAGGAAGAAGAATGTGAGGTGGCAGAATGGATTCTCTGCCATAAACGAGAAAAAAGGGGGAGTTACCTATAGCGGCTTTGGGTGTTACCCTATCATCCCACAGTGCATTGTGCCAGTTCTTGTGATTTTCAGCCACAGTTCTCTTGATAATTTTGATCAAGTTCTTGTTTATTGATTCTGCTAAGCCATTGCCCTGGGGATAGTAACTAGCAGAAAACTTTAGTTTTATTCCTTTCTCCAAAGCGAACTCACTCATCTCAAGAGAAGAAAAGTATGAAGCATTATCAAAGACTAGACAATCAGGGATACCAAAACGAGTGATGATATTCGAGTTTAGAAAAGAGATCACCTGACTTGTGTTAAGAGTTCTTAGCACAACAGCTTCAGACCATCGAGTAAAATAATCAGTGGCTGTCACAATATACTTGTGCTATTGTGAGGATGGACGGTTAATAGGACCTATGATATCAAGACCCCATTGCTGGAAAGGAGAATTGACTGAAACGGGTTGCAAGGGGAAGGCTGGTTTTTGCAACTGCCCTGATGCTTTCTGACAAATGACACATTTACGACACAAGGCATGGGCGTCCCTAAAAAGTATGGGCCAGTAGTAGCCGGCTCTTAAAACCTTATGAGTAGTGGTGTCGCCATCGAAGTGACCACCAGCTTCTCCTGCATGCAACTCAAGCAAGACTTTCTCTGCTTCGTCTTTTTCAAGACAACGCATCAGTACGCCGTCAAAATTTTGACGAAACAATATACCGTTAACTAGAATAAAGGAGGCGGAATTTAGTCTCAACGCTCTTCTTTTGGTGGGGTCAAGGTGACGGGGGGCTGATCCATGTTCAAGACAGTATCTAATATCGTCGTACCAAGGGCTTACGAGGTTTTGTGCACAACAAATCAAACTCTGATCGCATTGTTCTAGGTTTGACGTATCACTATCTTCTTGTTGTTCTGTTTCTGAATCAACTACCAACTTACACAATCCTTGGCCTCTCACAATCTATGCTGGGGTGATTTCTAAGTCATACTCCTGCAAGGAGGTGACCCAGTTGGCTCTTTTCTCTCCTAACTCCTTTTTCACTAACAAGTTCCTTACGACAGGGTAGGGGACAATGACCTTCGTCCTTGACTTCAAAAGATAAGATCGAAAATGCTTAAATGCTTTAAAAATAGTGTAGGCTTGCCGATCGACCACTGGGTAGTTAAGTTAAACACCTTTGAAAGCAGATCTCATAAAGGCGATGGGTACTTCGTTGTTCTCGGAATTCTTCTGAGTTAGGACTGCGACATAGGAACGATCAGAGGCAAAAGTATAGAGTGTAAAATCTTGAGAGAAATAAGGGTTCATGAGAGACGGAGCGTCTATTATGGCCTTATTTATAGCATTGAAAGATTGGTTTTTTGTAGGTCCCTAGTGATATTGGGTGTCTTTCTTAATCAGATTCTTTAGAGGCCTAACCATTTCAGAGAAACTGGGGACAAATCTGCTCACGAAATTAATCTGGCCTAGGAAAGACTGCATGGATTTTTTGGATGTAAGTATGGGGATTTTAGCGATGAATTGAGTCCTTTCGGGGTCAATAACCATTCCATCACTAGACACAATGAATCCTAGTAATTTACCCTATTCTACTGCAAAGATGGACTTCTTGGGGTTCAAGGAGATGCCTTATTTACGACATCGTAGCAGAACGACTCGTAAGTGAGCTAGATGATCGTCTTTGTTTTTAGAATAAACGGTCACATCATCTAAGTAGAATACTATGGAGTGATTGATTAAGCCTCTAAAATCAATTTCCATTACTCTCTGAAAGGTAGCACCAGCATTAATCAATCCAAAAGGCATTTTGCGATAAGCATAAGTGCCCCACGGGGTACGAAAGGTAGTTTTTAGTTGGTCTGGCGGAGACATCAAGACTTGGTTGTATCTAGAGAAACCATCCAGTAAGGATAGTCTCTCGAAACTAGATACTTGTTGAAGGATCTGTTCCATGGGCGAGACAGGATAATTATCTTTGTCAGACGCTTTGTTGAGGTTTCAGAAATCGACACAAAGTCGAATTTCCCCGTTTTTCTTCCGAGCCGGGACGTGGTTGGATACCCATTGAGTGTGTCTAACAGGAAAAATTATTTTATCACTTAGGAGTTTATTCAATTCTTTTTGAACGGTTGGTTCTAGTTTAGGATGCATTTTCCTCAGTTTCTGTTGGAAGGGTAAAGTTTGGGGCTTCATCCGGATGACATGCTGTATAGTATTAGGATCGAACGTTTTAAGATCATCGTAAGTCCAGGAAAAGACATCCTTGAATTCTTTAAATAATTTAACAAAAGTATCTTTTTCTTGTCTAGAACATCCCAAGCCTAATGTTTCAGGATAAATCTGTGAGTGCGGACACAAACCGATCTCCCTAGATCCACCTGGATCTAGAACAAAACAGGACAGAATAATACACTTTCCCTAGATCTAGCCTATTGAATGAACTAAGAGGTAAGGCTTATGGACATACCTTATGAACGCTTTCCTTAGGTCTCTGTTGTTCCAAGCTTTTCTCCAATGCTCTTGCACCGTTCAGATCACAATAGTACAAACCAATCGAAGTAAAGGAAAATTAATATATTCAATAGCTAGTCTATACATATGATCAAGGAGTTATGTAATAAAGCGACATCATCTTTATGGGAAAGGGACATATTACTATATTGAATTAATTGAAAGTGAAACTTACAACCTGAGCCTTGATGTTGTAGGTCTCCTTTCGATGGCTCCTAGCTCTGACACACACACTTGCTCATGCATGAAGAAAATCAACCACTTTTGATGACCTTACTGTTGTCTCTAGCTGTTGTAGCATCAGTCCTCCATACAGTCTTGCACTAATTCTCCAATCAATCTGTTTCTAGTTTGCTTCTAACCTTTTCATGAGCAATCTCCTCAATATATAGGAGAGGATAGATTAGTTACTTGGATAGGAAATAATCCCAAGATGTCAGGAAAGTGAGTATTTAGATAACCATTTGCTAGCCAACTCATTCTTCTCGAAGATTCCCTTCTAGAAGGCTCGAGAACTTCATCTTTTTCCTCTTTAAGAACATGTTCGCACCATGGCAATTAGGTAGAGTGTGAACCCCTTGCACTCCAGCTTAAAGCAGCCTATGAGAATCAGGCATTCTTGCAGGCAAGTATATAGGTAGCCTGCGAACCTCTTTAAAAAACATGATTTCTGGAAGCAGACAAGTGTAAATTTTCTCAAGAAAGTGTTCTTAGTGAAGAGATTGATTTTCCATCATCATAACATCATTATGAAATCATCACAATGACCAAAATTATGGATAACAAAATGCCCCCCAAAGTCTGAGAGTGGAACCAGTGACAGTCGATGGACTTTGTAAGCTGCATGTGTGTGTCGAGAACCAAGAGCACATCTAATTGGAAACCTGCAAACATCCAAGCATCGACAAAATATCATGTATACCAATTCCCGAGGTAGGCATTCCCATACTCAGATCATAGACTGATGAAATCATAAACAAAGGTCATGGCCACCAATCATACACTGTGGATCCATGCAGTCATAATATAGCATAGCCACCTAAATACACTGTGGGTCTATGCGACCAATTTTTCAATCAAGACGACATAGCCATGAAACATACACAATGGATCTATGTGTCATAAATTATACATACTCCATCGCAACCTGGATCACTAGGATAATATCCAGGGTCTTCAATCTCATCGTCCAAAGTACGAATCTAACCATGTGATTACATGTGTCGAAGTCGAACATGGTAGAAACCACTTGATTACCAGTCATTGATGTAACTGTTAACAAGTGGGAGGGAAATCACCATTGATGTTAATGACTCCCAAGGTACTATAGTACAATCCATCGACTGTGAATAGATGAGTTGATGTCGAACAACCAATGGAATCTTTTGATCAGGGGTCAATGATGTAAACCCACTGTCGAAAGCGAGGAAACTTGCCATTGAGGCATGCAAGCTCCAAGGTACTGAATAATTTCTAAGCCTTGAGTCCGGATAATGTGCTGAAGTTGACGGAACAAGACTTGTCACAGGAGGGCCTTGATGTATCCCCCATCAATGACACGAAATGAGTAACAGAGTTTGAAAGTGAAACAGAGTATGTAGCAATTGAACTTTGGACACAGGGAAGGCCGACACAGAATGAATGGATAACTGCAGATGGTCGACTCAAATAAAGGTTTCAAACGAACTGCTCTTGAACATATGAATGACACGACCAATGATTTGGTAGCATTGATTCAAAGACAACACATGGAAAGACCTTGTTATCAAATCGACTAAGAGACAAATGGATTCCCCAAACTGGCTTCAAATGATGAATAGGGGGTGTCATGTTCAAGAGTGACACTTACTGCCAATCAATTCAATGATGAAACATATCCCTTTCCCAAATTTTCCCCCACCATTTCTGGCAAGCACCTCTTTATTTTTACGCAAGCTTGAAGAGGATCACATATGCTTGTTGATATAAGCTCATCCTTTGGAGGAGTCCCTCGGAGTATCTTTAACGAACCCTAGGAAGGAGTGGTTCGGTCCCATTACGGGTTTGTCAATGTTTGTTTAACGAGTCCAGAGATAGTAAACTTGAAGGTTTTTCAAGATTATAGAGTTTGGAAAAACACTTAAAAGAGAACTCTCTCAGTTCCTTTTTCGTACAACAATCCAACGAGATCGAAAAGGGGTTAAACTATCGCTCGAAGGATGCATACTTCAAATACTTTAACGAGCATGAAGATAGCAATATCGCTCGACAATCTTTTCCTGTTTAGAGAGTCTGAAAAGAGCTTAAAGATAACTCCAGGGGGGTTCCTTTTTCATGTAACCACAGCGAGCCCGAAAAAGAAATAAAACAACGCTTGATCACGTTCTTATGTTTTTCGCAAGTGCAAGAACGGATAAAAGGCGCTCGAGGTTTTATGCCAAAACCATAACAAACGATCAAAATCACACCACACCAGGTAAAATTTTTTCCCATAATCATCCATATTTGCACCTGCCAATCATTTCACTCATTTTCACACTAGTGATTAGGGTTAAATAATGAATAAACATAAAAAAACCCACTTTTTACATAGTAAAAAGTATATAAAATGAATCCATAACAAATTTTATCATATCATTTTACCCTTTTACCATTTGGGTTCAAAAACCCTCATTTTACCCTCTACCTTCGACGTTGATTTCCGGGAGCTATGGGCGATCATTTGGCGAGCTGTCAGCAGTAGTTTGGTAATTTCTCAATCCCTTATCTTTTCATGGTTCAAAATTATATTTTCATTAGTTAAAAATCAAGTTTTAAGTTAATTTTCTGAACCCTATGCGCTTGGGAGAATTCTCGCAGGTGACCCGTGCGGGACCTGCGAGAATGACCCATTCTTGTAGGTGGGCCTTAAGGCACCTGTGAGAAGTTCGCACTGCGCGTAATAGGCCACCTACGAACAACGCATAATCCAAAAAATTTTGTAACATTTAGCCAATTGCAAGAATTGTATCTCATGAATAAAATCACTGACCATGTTTGTGTGTTTTTTATGCAGGTTGCTAGCCACAATCATGGTGTTAGAGTGGTGGGAATGAGAACACGAGGAGGACAATGCCAATACCGAAAACCATCCTCCTACCATAGCTGCACTAAGAGACTGTGGTCTCTTAAAGTATTTCCGTATCTCGGGCATGAGAGCCCAAGTGCGATTACTGGAATACTTAGTCCGAATATGGGATCTAGACCAAAAAGTCTTCATCGTGGGAGCTCATACCTTGAGTATTGACATCGAGGACATCTATTTCTTGACTGGATTATCCAGGCGTGGGTCCTATGTCAGTTTGACCGGCAGCAGAGCAGGGGGTTTAAAAATGAGTGAGTATTGTAACCAGTACTGCATGCCTGAGGCTGAACGATAGAAAGGAAAAGTGGCAATTTGGGGAGTGACTGATTTGACTCTCCGCACCATTCTCTTTACCATTGCTCGGATGGCGGGAAGTGCTACTCCACATATGGCTCTACAAATCTATTTCCAGTACGCCATCGAGTGTACCGAGCCCCGGGTATTTAACTGGGCTGACGCAGTATTACGCAATGCTAAGAAATAGTTGACTAAGTGCAGGTGTGGAAATCTGAAACAGTTTGGTTATGGGTCTCTGTTAGTGTCCTTCTTCCTGGAGAGAGTCCTGATATTCCTTCTACAGGCTGAGTGGGATCTTCCTGGTCCCAGAGATCTGAGGATGTTGCGGTGGTGTCGACTCATGGCCCGACATGTGGTAGGTCCTATTGTCAAATATGACAATGTTTTCTTCGAATGGTTGCAGAACCAGATGCTGATGGTGGAGGACTACGTATATGCCGGGCTGGACTTCAGAGGAGATCCAGATCTTTCACTTCCTGAAGACGCACCGTGGGGAGACCTCGTTAAGAAGTACACAAATTTTTTGAGTTTTTAAATGTTTTTGAATTTTAATTATATTTAAATGTTTTTGTTTTATAGATTTACCCGAAGACTAACACCAAATACTTGTTGAGAACACAGAAGTTGGGCCATATCAACCTGCTGGCAGTTCTCCTATCTAGCGATGAGGAGAGGCAGTAGTAGCAATTCCACAGTACGCTGAGGACTATCTGACAGTGGAGCAGAACTTAGAGGGTTTGATGGCAGACGTTCCAAATATGACTCTGGAGGAGATTCCATGACGCGATCGACTTCACACTATGGGAGTCTCTACCTCTATGGGTCGACTGCTCCGCAGAGTTTCTAGGACATTAGTGTGTTATCGTGAACATCATCCGTGATTTCATTATGTAGAAGCTATGGGCTTCAATTTTGATATTTTGGTCTTCAGACAAACATTTTGTAAAAACAAACTTTGATCGTTATATATATATACACGGCTTCTACCGTATTACTTTACATTGTGTACATTTTAATGTGTTTGATTTATAAATGATCTAAATGCCTGTCCAATACATAATTAGCTAAAGCATCTGTCAATGTATTAAGACATCTAGGAATGTGTTGATACTCAATATGATCAAAATGTCATTCCAAGAGGTGAATCCGCAAATATACCCTCAATAAAGTAGGACTTCGAATAGAGTAGACATTACTTAGCTGTAGTACTACCAGCTGCAAGTCAAGTCGCACAACCAAATGATGAATCCCGAGAGAGATAGCATCAACCAATAACTCAATAACGACACTATACTCTGTGATGTTGTTGGTTGCTCGGCCAAGACATACACCTCGTAAAGATATAAGCTCGTTTGTTGGGGCATAGATTGCCCAAGCAGTGGAAGCTAGGTTCCGAGTACTACGGCTAGCACCGTCGGCGAAGCCAATATAAGGTAGCAAATATTCCGACATCTGGAAATCAAACACAACGTCACGTAAGGGCAAAGACCAGATGACGTCAAAAGCAAAACTAAAAGTAACACACATACGCAGTATGATACATAAAATACAAGTACTCATGCACAAATAACTTATGCATAGTACTTATTTAAGTACAACCCATTCCTGGGTTCACTCAAAGGTACACCATCATAATCAACTAACTCATACACTCCTTTTTCCAAAACTTTGCTAACAATGTAAGGCCCATGCCACATTGGTTCGAATTTCCCAGCTCCTAAGACATCTTTATCTTGTTCATACAGAAGAACAAGATCTCCTTCAAAGAAGACATGAGGTTTGACATGCTTTTCATACTGTGCCTTAACACGTTTCTTATGGGTTTCTATTACAAGAGTAGCGTCATGGCGAGTCTCGTCTTATCGCATCAGATACAACAGATGTTCCTCTTCGGTAGAAGTATTAGGTAAGAGCTCTACAACTAGCTTCAAAGAAGGTATTTCACATTCTATTGGAAGAATGGCTTCCATGCCATAAACTAATCAAAAAGGTGTAAATCCTGTGGCAGATTTAACAGATGTCCGATACACCCACAATGCAGGAAACAACATCGTGTGCCAGCTAGTTTTATGGATTCCTATCATCCATCGAATCATAGTTATAAGAACTTTATTAATGGCTTCAACCTGGCCATTAGCCTATGGATAATAGGGTGTTGAGCTATCATGATGAAGGCCCAACTTCTCTATAAGTTTAGACATCATTAAATTCCTAAAATGACTACCATGATCAGTAATGATAGCTTGAGGAACACCAAAACGAGTAATGACATGGTTGAAAAGAAATAACGCTGCAGTCTTCCCAGTATTATCGAATGTCAGCATCGTCTCGGCCCACTTTGTAAAATAATCAACAACTACAATAATATAACCATGCCCCCCGACCGAGTGAGGGTGACATGTCATGAAATCAATGCCCCATTTAGTGAAAGGACCTACTGAGACCATAGGATGAAGGGGAGAAGGATGCGACCGAATCTTCTGATTGTAGGTCTAACAGGCATGACAATTCTGAATAACAGTAATGTAGTTAGTGAACAAAGAAGGCCAAAAATAACCTACACGTAAGATCTTCTGGGCAGTAGCATACCTAGACATATGACCACCACATGTTCTTGAATGACAGTCATTCAAAGATTTCTCAGCTTCTTCAAAAGTTAAACAATGCCGAAAGACAGAGTCAATGCCTCGATGGTAAAGAGTATCGCCGAGGATAATATAATGACGTTCTTGATAATGGACGCGACGTCATTCAGCGCTAGACAAAGCAGGCCGGAAAGTTTGAGTTTGGAGATATATGATGATATCTCCGTACCAAATATTGTCGGTACTAATAAGGAAAAGTGATTCGCCAGGTAATGAATCGACTGCTACTTTTTCCGTGGCAGTGTGGGGAAAATCACAAATTAACTCAACAAAAACTAAGGATTTCTTCGACGTGGTGCGATCGAATTCCAAATCGAACTCCTGGAGAATAAAAATCCACTTGGAGTACTTGCCCCCAAGCAATTGACATGTCAATATATGTTTCATGGGGTTACAATGTGAAATCACTGTAGTCTTCCTGGAGAGAATATAATGACGAAAACGTTGAACTGCTTGAGCAACAGCCAAAGCCAGTTTTTCAACATGTTGGTACTTGATTTCCGTCGAAGTCAGGCTCCGACTCAAGTAATATATAACATGTTCATCGTGTACATCATCCTCCTGAATGAGGACCATGCCGATAGTATACTCCGAAGCGGCTAGATAAATAAAGTAATCCCGACTATAATCAGGAGGGAAAAGAAGAGGAGCTTTCGTGAGGGACAACATTAAATATTCAAAAGCGTTGTTAGCAACCTTATCCCAGACAAACTCTGAACCTTTCTTTAGAAGATGTGTAAAACCCCGAGTAATCTCATCGTAATTCGGTATGAAGCGACAAAGAAAGTTTGCTTTCCCTTGCAAACTTTGGAGCTGGCGCAATGAAGAAGGAGGAGGGAGATTAAGAATCACCTCAACCTTAATAGGATCTACCCAGATCCCCTAAAGTGAAACAATGAAACCGAGGAGACGACCGGACTCTACGCAAAAGACGCACTTATGAGGGTTTAGACGAATGCGATAGAACCGACAACGAACGAAAATTGCTTGGAGGTGATTAGGGTGATCGACTCAGTGTAAAGAATGAGCTGGAAAATCGTCCAAATAAGGTTGAACGATATGCTTTATATCGTGAAATGCATAAGACATAGCACGCTGAAACGTAGCACCTGCGTTCTTAAGACCGAAGGGAATTTTTCTGTAGGCAAAAGTACCCCAAGGACAAATAAAAGCAGTTTTATGTTGGTCCTCAGGAGCGATGTTAATTTGATTATAGCCGGAGAATCCATCCATGAGTGAAAAGATTTCACTTCCGGCACAGTCATCGACGATCTGGTCGACGAAAGGGGTTGGAAAGTTGTCTTTCAGAAAAGATTTGTTAATATCTCGATAATCAATACAAACATGTATACTACCACCTTTCTTGTCAATCGGTATGGGGTTAGAAACCCATTCTGTCAGAGCCACGGGATTAATAAAACTGGCTTTGAGAAGTTTTTCAACTTTGAGTTTGATGGCTGCCGCTTTACGTGGATGGACAGGACAAAGGTGTTTCCGGACTGGTTTAGCTCTAGGGTATGTCTTAATTTCATGAACAATGATAGCAGGGTCGATACCTGGCATATCTTCGTAACTCCAGGCAAAGACATCACGAAATTCCTTGAACAAAGCAGTATAGGTGACAATTTCCTCTAGAGAACACGAAGCTCCAATATGAACATTTTCAACTATCCCAGGTTTAAATAAAATATCAATGGGTATCATGGGAGAAATATTACTGAGGTTCCCTTCCACAAACACATCATGTGTGGATCTAGGAACAATCGATATGACAACAATGGTCAACGGAGTCGAAATTCGCTGGTAATTCTCGAGAGTGTGTTGTTCCAGAAATAGTATGGAATGATGATGCCCATCGTCCCAAGGTGTATCGACCATGACGTACATGATCATCTCGTCAGTGGGAAAGATGACACGGAAAGGATTGGGAGACAACTCCTCAAGAGAGGGTGTAGAAGGTGTTGCCGATTGAATCGCATGATAAGTAAACTCAACCGAACTTAACGGCATGACGTCGCCGAAACGAGCATGATCTCCAAGATCAAGGACTATCCAAGGGTCAAAAGACACTGGAAGTTCATAAGGAACAACATAGATCATATTAATCGAAGCAACTGACGGGCGTAGAATATCGGGTGGTGGTGGTATGGGAAAAGTACCCATTAACGAAGAGTCTTTTAAGAGACCGACTCCAACATTCTCGTAACCTGGTGGGGTTTTAGCTATAAACGACACGTTTCCAGTGCGAATATCAGAATTAAAGAAGGCAAGTTGATCAACCGTAACGATCTTTCCTTGATGGGGAAAATGGAATACATGGAATAGTGTTGACACAATAGCTCGCATAGAATCTACCCAGCTACGACCAAGAAGAAGATTGTAATCTAAGGGAGCATCGAAAACTTCCACTTCAACTTGGATGGTCTTACCTTCGAGAGTAACCAGCAACGATGGAAGAACACCGTAAGGATTAAAACCCGAGCCATTGAAGGCTTTCAAAGTATTTTGTGATTTAGTTAACGGAGGAGAGCCAATGGCTTTCCAACAAGTAAAAGACATTACACACATAGAGGCACCCTCATCAACCATGGTTCGACAAATGTTCTTGTCGGAGACAATAACTTGTATCTGAAAAGAAAGCTGTGGGGGTAACCTTGGAACATAGTCGTCCAAGTCAAAGACTATTAAATTCGTATCTGTAGGATCAATTCCACCTATGGCTTTCAACAGAGCCCTTCGTTGCGCAGGACAAGACTGAAGGACTTCAAGGGCAGACATCGCTGAAGGTGCTTGGGCCAGATCTTCGACAATGCTATAGTTCTGGGCCACACGAGCATGAGGATTAAATGCCGACTTCTTAACGACACCTTTCAGAGGTCGTAGGACTATATCAAGGCTCGGTATTTCAAGAAGAAGAGGACCGTTCGTAGGTGGGTTCGATGGAGAGGGCTGTACCAAATCGGGAGGTAAATCATCAATCTTCTCCTTAGATGGAGAATAGTCTTTGGCTCTGGTTACGATGGCAACGTCATTATTCTTAGAATCACCGGTGCACATCAAAACATACGATGTTGTAGAAGTAGATGGTTGGTCATGAATAACCAAGGAGGCCTGTTGCTGAGACGGGAAGGGTTGAGACAAGACCGCTGGCGTAGAGGGTTTGGGCGTTCCTTGAAGAAACTTATTAACCTCAGCGCGTCTAGGACAATCCTTCGTGTAGTGATTGTCACCATAGATAAGGCAAGGGTAGCGGGTTTTGCGCTTATCCCGGCCTTCAACAGGATGGGTTTTGGTTTGTTCATTTTGATTATTATTTTTACTCTCCTTATTCTTGCCTCTCCCTTTCTTGGATTTATTCTTACCGATAGGTGTAGATTGAACAACGTTCACTTCAGAAGTTTTATCGGCGGGAGGAGTAGGAGACGGAGCATTCTGAACATTAGAGGAATTGGATTTAGGGGTTGTAGTTGAAACGGAATGTGAGTGGGTATGAGCAGTACCAATCACACCATCAGCTGCATGCGAGGCAGCTGGAGAAGTTGAAGTGCTGGAAGTACCAGGACGAGGTAGTTCAGGAAGTAAATCGTAGAGTGTTCCTGTTTGCGAATAAACAAGATCAAGATACTGATCACGACTTATAGCCTGCTCCTCTGTAACAACAACACCCATAGCAATGTCTTTACCAATTTCGTTCATGAAAGATTTCGTAAACCACTCTGCCAGTAACTGATCAGGGAGTTCAAGTTTGATGAGACGTCGTCTACGTCTCCACTCATGTATATGGTCTGAGATGTGAGTACCTTTAGTTTGTTTAAAATAAGTCAAGATCTCAGTTCTCGTATCGTAACGGATCGATAACTGGTAATGTGTGAGAAAGGCCATAGCTAAGGTGTTGAAATCAGCAAAGAAACGTCGTGGCAATTCAATATACCACTTTGCATACGAAACGGTAAGGGTCCGTTGAAAAAGAAGAAGACGAATGGAGTCATCCATCAGAGAGTTGGACGAACACCATAAATGAAAAGTCATGACATGATTATTTGGGTCCTCTCCCAGCTTGCCATCAAATTTCGGAATATCCGATGGAAGTTTAGTAGGGATAGCAGGCCATTGGGGAGAGTGACGAATAGGATCATTGAGGATCCTAGACAAATCTAGCAAATCCAAAGTAGCAAGAAAAGGCAACTATCGGTTTACTTGCGGGTACTGATGGCTTTGGGGTGGAAGCCTTGTTGGCAAACCAGTAGGACCATAAGCAGACTATCCATAAAGGGAAGGCCCTGGCTGACTCTGTGGTGGATGGATAGAATAGTAACCCCAAGGATTGTAACCTTGAGTTTGAGTAGGGACTTGGGGTTGAGTAGTCTGAATCGAACCCCAAATAGGATTAGTTACCCCTGGATAAGGTTGACCCACTGCAGGGGCAGTTTGTTGCCCTGCAACATTTTGAGGAAAATTCTGTAGAAGTTGATTCCAATACTGGGCCAACTCAGGGGGTATATTTTGTCCAAAAGGTGAGGTTGGACCCCCTATGGTAGGTATAGTTCCACCCGGAAGTTGTGTGCCAACCGTGGGTTGTGTAGTAACTGTGTTGTGTTCGGGAAAAGGAAAAGGAACCGTACCACCCTATCCACCAACAGGAATTTGCGGGTTTGGTGCAATAGTTGGGATAGTACCACTAGGATTAGGATTACCAAAAGGAAACTGAGGGAGCGTTGGGATGAAACCGGGAATAGGATGCCCAGGAAAAGGAGGACCACCTGGAGAACCGACTGGGGTTTGCAGAGGTGTTGGATTGGTAGAATTCAACAACGCATTCAACACGTGGTAACTGGGTGGTAATGTTGGAATGACATCAGGAATTCGTTGGGTAATGATAGGAGCCAGAGTGGCTGTAGTAACCTCAGTTTGGACACTCGTAGTATTTGCAAGATGGGCCATCTCGGGAGGAAGAACAAAGTGGTAGGTAGTAGTCTTTGGTGTAGTTTCTGTCTCAGAAGTCATGGGAGGGTTGATTGTGTAGATAGGGGGTGACTCTGTACCAAAAATAACTCGACGGATATTACTGGACCAAAAAAGATCTTGGCCTACTACACCATGAGAAGGCCCAATAGTTGATTCAGAAGATGTAACAATGGTTTCTTCAGAAGGATTTACTCATCCAACAGGTCATTCACCATGACAAACGCGATAGTCCTCTATAGTGTTGGTAACTCGAAATTCTTCTAGAGAATCAATTCATTCGACTTGTGGAAGTGGTGTGGTGACAACTGGACCGTCACTAGTTTCCCTGTGTGGTAAAGTAACCATAGGGACTTCAGTTTGATGGGGTGAACCCTCAGGTGTACCAGTAGGTTGAGGATCGTCCAGATGTTCTGGAGATAATCCTTGCATTCTATGAGAACACCGCGGGGGAGCAATTGTAAACAAGTGACAAGTTCCGCGAGAAAATTCTTAAGGTCAAGTTCGAGAAAAAAAACAACACTCATTAGTAAACAAAATCTAGGAAGCAATCACCAAGCAAACAATACCTTCTAATTTCGAAGCCACTAGTTGGTGATGAAATCCAACGTCGCAACAACGAGACGAGAAGGGGCCGGGCTAAGGTGGAAAAGTTATGTTGACGACCTGCGTAACAGACTTACACCCTGGTGCAAGCTCCCACACATAATCATGGGTATACCCTCCAAGGAGCCCGAGTGAGTTTGATCAACGTTGATTCTAGGTACTGTGAAGACTTTCCCCTCCACAGTCACCTTGGGTAAGAACCTAGAGAGATGGGCCACTAAGGTCACCACAAACAACAATACAGCCTGGGGGAACAGTCATCAGTCCGATCCACACGCAAGGGCAGGGTATCGAGCCCAAAACCAACTCAAAAGCTTCCATTCATAATTGTGGGTATACCCCGGAGTGATCCCCGTAATACGTGCAATCTCTACACCGATGTCAACAAAGAAGGGTTAGTAACTCTGCCAACACCAATGCGACCTAGTGCTTGACCCTTGTGTTAAAAGGGCATCCCAGGACAATATGCTGCCAATGGAATTTAACACTCCCTAACTCAAGATTCTATTGTGTGTTTTGAGATTTTGGAGAGTGTGTCTCTCTTCCTACTCCAAAGCACTAGCCTAGCTAAATGTTGGTGTAAAAGAGCCCTAGAAAAGAGTTACTAGATCAATTTTAATATTATGCAATGTTTTTTAAAAGCTGTTGTTTACTCAAAGGTAATGGAAGTGAAACTCATGGTATATGACTCTGACCCAAATAATGCAAGGATAATGATGAAATATAATTCTTTTCATTCCATGAATCCTAGTTATGGGAGACAGAGAGAATTTTCCAAATCAACTCTGTACTACAATGCAAATGCAATGCACAATTTCCTTGCATATGCCAATACAAACAATCATTTATCAATGAGCAATTTCTATATGTCTTTTTCAAATACTTCAATAAACGCTAAAATTCGATTTTCAATGTCTTTTGAAATAAAAAACAAAAATATTGAAAGAAAACTTGTTGTTTACTTTCCAAGAAGAACTCTAATTAATCGAGAAAATAAAACCAAATCATAAAGAAACAAACAAAAACAACCCAACCAACACTTTCAACGAAAGTAAAAACAAAAAGCAAACCAATGAGGCTTCTCAATGCAAACGAAAAATGTTCTTTCGAACCTCCAAGCAAGTGAGAAACGCCAAGCACTTAACTCTCTACCAATCATTGGTTCTCAGCCAATCAGACAGACTCAAATCTAGAAGTCAGAGAGAATGCAAATACCAATAAGAGCCAAGAAATGAAATTCAAGCTACCAAGAGCAAGAAAGACCTAGAAACCCTAAATCTGCTCCAGCAAGGAAACTAAAGCAAGAGATGTATAAGTCAATGATCCAATAAGCCAAAAAGACACAATTCAACTGTTTTGAGCAATTGAAAAAGTCAAAACTTAATTTCAAAATTTTCAAAAATCTTGCTCATAGGCAAGCAGTGTAACACAGTGCGAGAAGATAGTGTTCTCACAGGCCACTTTGAAGCAAGGTGCGAGGTGTTCTCACTGGACTCTATATGCAGGGTGCGGACTTGACTGGTTCTCGCAGGCTGTCAATGAACACAGTGCGAGAACTCCTGAAGATAATAAAAATTTTGAAAATGCAAGCAAAATTCAAGCTGGCTTATAGACCCAGAAGGTCTCTAAGGATATCCTGAGGACTCAGACACTGACAAAATAGGAGAAAAATGCAAATAGAGAAAATGGCCACAGGAAAGTCAAAAACCATACAGAAAAAGGGAATAGATCCCCAGTGGAGTCACCAATTTTGTTTCAGGATAAATCCGTGAGTGCGGACAGAAACAGATCTCCCTAGATCCACCTGGATCTAGAACAAAACAGGACATAATAATACACTTTCCCTAGATCTAGCCTATTGAATGAACTAAGAGGTAAGGATTATGGACATACCTTATGAACGCTTTCCTTAGGTCTCTGTTGTTCCAAGCTTGGCTCCAATGCTCTTGCACCGTTCAGATCACAACAGTACAAACCAATCGAAGTAAAGGCAGATTAATATATTCAATAGCTAGTCTATACATATGATCAAGGATTTATGTAATAAAGTGACATCATCTTTATGGGAAAGGGACATATTACTGTATTGAATTAATTGATAGTGAAACTTACAACTTGAGCCTTGATGTCGTAGGTCTCCTTTCGATGGCTCCTAGCTCTGACACACACACTTGCTCATGCATGAAGAAAATCAACCACTTTTGATGACCTTACTGTTGTCTGTAGCTGCTGTAGCATCAGTCCTCCATACAGTCTTGCACTAATTCTCCAATCAATCTCTTGCTAGTTTGCTTCTAACCTTTTCATTAGAAATCTCCTCAATATATAGGAGAATATAGATTAGTTACTTGGATAGGAAATAATCCCAACTCATTCTTCTCGAAGATTCCCTTCTAGAAGGCTCGAGAAATTCATCTTTTTTCTCTTTAAGAAGATGTTCGCACCCTGGCAATTAGGTACAGTGTGAACCCCTCGCACTCTAGCTTAAAGCAGCCTACGAGAATCAGGCATTCTCGCAGGCAAGTATATAGGTAGCCTGCGAACCTCTTTAAAAAACATGATTTCTGGAAGCAGACAAGTGTAACTTTTCTCAGGAAAGTGTTCTTAGTGAAGAGCTTGATTTTCCATCATCATAACATCATCATGACATCATCACGATGACCAAAATTGTGGATAACACCTAAGTTGATACGTTGAGGATTTTCGCTAGTCCCTAAATTGACTTTCTCACAAGACAATGAGGAACTATTGGTTTTGCAATTGACCGTCTTTTTAAATTTATCTTCAAAATCATAAAACTTTTCTAATCTAACAACAGATTTGGGTATGAAATTTACCATGTCCGATAGAGCTTCAGAAGATTTCAGATTAGGTATTACCGTAAAGTCATGCAAATTGTCATCATGCATTTGTTCATCTATTACAGCGCCTTGAAAGGTTTCTTCCATGTGTATAAAGTTAATGATCTGTTGATCATTGTCAAATACTCTCCAGTTTGTGATATTGTCAGGAACAGATGGTCGAAACAATAGCTCCATGGAGAATGTGTTTGGGGATAAGCCTTCTGCAAGAAGAAGTTTAGAGGCTACATTAGCTAGTAGATCTGCTTCAGCATTATTTAATCTAGGAATGGAATTTATATTAAAAGAAGAAAATTTGTTCATTAAACTCCATACCTCAGACTGGTAACATTTGAGATGCAGGGAAAGATAGTGTATAGAATCTCTTACCTACCTAACCACTATTTCAGAGTCGCCGAATACAACCAGATTTTGAATGTGCATGTCCAAGTCTTTTCTGAGACCTTGTGGTAAAGCCTCATATTCTGCAGTATTGTTAGTACATTCAAATTCTAGCCTACAAGCCAATAATGTCTTGTTACCTGCCGGATCGATAATGACACAACCTACACCAGCTCCTTCTTTAGACTTGGAACTGTCGAAATATAGAGACCAAATTTGATTTCCATCGGGCTCATGAGACTGTTGCATAGAAGTTGTTGGTTGCGTACATGCTATGATCTCGGACTGTTGTTCAGGATTGTTGATAGGTGAAACCTCAGCCATGAAATTTTCGAAGAAGGTGTCCATCCCTTAGACTTCAGGTGAATCAATAGGAGGTGTGTATGGTTCATTAGGGTCGTTCAAATCTGTGACTGTGAATTTGAGGTAACGCTCACGATTCACTCTGATCTTGTTGGGCTTACCATTTTCTGGAAGCCATAAGTGAGACCAGTCCATTGCGAAGTAACCATGTAGCTGCTCTGACCAGTCCCTGCTAAAAAATAGACCATACACTTTTGGAATATCCACCACAATTATATCAATAACCTGATGAACCTTTGGGTTAGACGATAATCTAATCAATACATTTTTTAGTTCGCCTATCACTTTAATATCTGTTCAATCAAGTTGTATGATTTTCAAAGAAGATGGTTCTACTTCAGCATTAATCTTTTGGCAGACAGACCAAGGCATCACATTTGACGAAGCTCCTGAGTCAACCATACAATTATGCACATTTCTGTTGAAGATTTCGAAAGTTAAAAGAAAAGGAGGTACATTCTTGCGAGTACTTAGAGTAGTAGCCTGTGATTTCTTACTCGCGGTTTCTAATGCTACTTTATCTACATTATTTACATTATTTACATTATTATTTATAGGAGTTACAGGAAGGCTTCCTTTATCTTGAGGATTAGGATGGTTTTTAGTGGAAGTCTTCTGCGGCATTCTGCTTTGCACAACCTTGTTACCATTTGAATTACCATTCATGCCATTTTCTGAAATATTTTGCAACATCTTCTGTAACAAAAATGGAAACTTCAACAACTCATAAATAGAAATGTTAGCCCGTAATTTTTTAAGGTCTTCAACAACATCATAATCTAATTTAGGGCCGGCATTACTTTGTTTGGTTTCTACTGATTTAGATGGCTTTGGAGGTGAAGTTGTAGTGTTCTCGGCAGGAGGTTTGTTTGTTGTCTTACTCCTAGTGTTGTAAGGGTGAAAAGTCTCAAAGTTAGCTTGAAATATGCTATCTGAGAAGTGTCCAAAGATGTTTGGAGAAGACTCTTCTTCTTGAGTTGTTTCCTGCTCGACTTCCTCTTGAGGGATTTCAGGAGGCATCAAGTTATCTTGGGTTTCTAGAATTGTCTGAAGAGCACATTGCAAACTTTCTAGGTTCAAGCCTTCGAGGTTTGGATTAGGCCAGTTTGCAGGAAAAGGCTTTTGGAAAGGAGGTTTGTAGGGTCCTTTACTCGAAGAAGCTTCCTCAGTCGACCTTTTTAAATCTATAACTTGATTAGACAATTTTTGTACAACTTTGGTTAAATTTTCCAAATCAGAGTTTTTCAGGTTGTGTTTTGTTTTGTGTAGGTCTGGGGAGAATTTCAATCTTCTTTTTGGAAGAAGAAACAGTCTCAGTTTTGTTGCTAGAAGAGTCCTTAAGACTAGGTATGTCTTTTTCAATCTGAGTAGCCTCTTCGAAGGCTTCTAACAATGTGGCCTTTTTAGATCGTTTAACCCAAATAGGTATACTTTGATGTAGATATTTAGTGTAGTAAGCTATTACAAGACTCTCAGCAGGCATAGAATCTATAGGGATTCGATTTTTAGGTGTTAAGAATTTTTGATTAAAATCTTTAACTTTTTCTTTCGGGTTCATCTTTAAGCTCGAAAGATCCATGACTAAGACTTCCGGAGGTTTACCATCTCTGAATTTTTCCAAAAAGAATGACTCAAACTTTTCCCAAGACACTATGGTATGAGGCTGTTGGGCAAAGTACCGAGTGGATGCATTACCCTCAAAAGTATAAGGGAACAACCTACAGACAACGTCTTCATGTTCAACATTATGGAGTCTGATGGCCAACATAAATTTTTTGATATGATCTTCAACTATCTGTTTTGAATCGGGATCAAACTTAGGAAGCCATTTCTCCGGGTACTTAGGTAAAGGGTGCTGGGCTCCAGGTACAGCTACAACATCCTGGTCCAACCAGGGTCTAGCAGGGTTGTTCTGATTTTCCATTGGGGTAGTGGGTGTGGAAGGCTAAGAAGGTGGATTGCCTTCATCAGAAGAGGAATCTCCTCCAAAAGAGGAAGGAGATGAGGGAGGTGGTGAAGGAGGTATCCTAGGTCCTCCTGCAGCAGGATTTAAGTTTGGATCTGTAGGATTCATAGTGAGATTAGTGTCACCTAACTGTTCTCTGATATCAGAGAAGTCTAAAGGTTGACCCCACGGACGGTTTGGTCACCTTAAACTAGCTAAGGCACTATGTGTTTTGATAAGAGATCGATGGACAATCTCTTCCAAGTCACCACCTGTAGGATTAGGGGTTGCTGGCTCAACTGTGATCTGTGGATCTTCGGTTGAAGTAGTTGCTGTTTGAGGGGGAATATTATCTTGTGAACGGCTTCTAGTCACTATAGGTGTGTGAGCAAGTGGAGGAGGAGTCTTGCGACCGCCTCGTGCCATTAATTAAGTTCAGGCCCTCCTTCTAGCGCCATTTGTTGGCGGGCGAAATTGTTCATCCGTCAACTGAGAGAGTGGAACCGGTCCAGGGTTGTCTAAATAACCCAAGCCGTTTGGAATGAACCACCCTGACGAGTTTAACGGCTCCATTGGCCGCTCTAAGGTCTTAAGAAAACCAAAGAGAAAACTAATCTAAACTAAATAATCTAACTAAAACAAATAAAACAAACTAACTAACTAAAACAATTAAAACAAACTAGCTAAAACTAAATACAAGAAATTAAACTAACTAACAATAAATAAAAACAAACTAATTACTAATCTAACTAAAACAAACTACTAAATAAATTAAACTTAAAACTAAATATAAACTACTCTAACTATTTTGTATACAAACTACTAATTACTATTACACTGACTCTAGCAATTAAATATCTAATTACTAATTGAATTACAACTTATTCACAAATGTACATTATATACAACTTGCAGATTTGAATAAAACCTGTAAAACTCATTTGATTTTTGTCCTAAGACAACCAAAGATATTTTTTGATTTTATGAATAAGAAATACAACTACTGAAATTAAACGATCTAATATATTTACTGAAATTAAACAATCTAATATACTAATTCTATCTAAAATAATAAAAACAGTAAACAAACAAGCGACTAACTGACCTGGAAGCGCTCCTAATTTTTCCTGCATAGGATGACTTCAAAGTTGGTCGGAGGAAGTAAACTTGCACTAGTTAATCCAAAAGATTTTCGTAAACGATTAGCTGCGCTGCTCTTTGAGTGGTTTACAGGACAAACAAGACATAAAAAATCATAACAACTATATGATTATAAATCTCTGCAATAAGGGAAACCTGTTATGCAAAAACTTATATTTGATAATTCAACTTATGAAGAAGATAAACCTGTCATTCACAAACTGAATTAAACAATTGTTATGTCTTTTATACACTTGGAAGAAACCAGATATGGATTACAGTGATTAAAATTATATCATTTGCACATGATTAAGATAGCTAAAGTAGTCGTTAACCAGACACAAATTGATATACACAACATGAAACAAAATATTGATATAATGAGAAGCTAAAGCTGTGACAAAACACCAAATTCTGCTTCAGTCTGTATTAAACTCCATATCCTTGTTCTCCCACGAATGAGGATGTCCATTATTACAAAAATCATAAGTATATATAAGTCTCTCCGCAAGGTAAAACCTCCCTGTGGATAATATCAAACTATTTTACATAATCTGAGAGATATCCCAAAATCAACTAAACTAGGAAACTAAAATGCAAGTGAAATATTTGAAATATCCCCTAACTGCTCATCAAATCCACTGCAAGTTCGAATTTATCTGCAATAGACCAAAAATATAAAGTTAGAAAGGTATTTCATTAACAAAACAATAAAAATTTAATCTTACAGACTTAGCTACAGAATCATCTGATTCTATAGCTAGTCTAAAATAACATACAGGACCAGATAGAAATCAAATAAAATCTCTTTAAAATAATCTAATCCAATTTTATTTTAATAACATTAAAAACGAATCACTAATGGTTCAAATGAGTTTATCATTTAAATTAAACATAATCAAAAGTGATTCAATCGAAACAGGGATAAGAATGTTCTGATTTTCTTTTACCATAAAATAGGGTCAAACCGTAACCAGACTGTTTCTTATCAAATGAAATTAATAGTGAATCATATCGTATGAGATATGATCTAATCCAACACAATCATAATCCAATTACTATGGCTATAACAATGTAGCATAAGATTCATGTTGTTTCAATCAAATACAAATATGGAAAGACTGTTACGATTATGGTCAAATAAAACATTCATAATAGCATCAACCAAATTTCGCCATAGATTTTGATCGTTGAGTGTTACACGGTCAACAGACAGGATAAAATAGTGATCACAACCATCAACAGAAGTGATAATTATAAACTGGGCAACAATCGACACAAATCGTGACTGAGTTAAATATAGAAACAAATCGCGATCCTGGGTATAGTCACTTTCGTTCCCCAAATCAAATTTAAACGGTATATTCATTGCAATATGAATCGAACTGATAACATGGTGGAGTAAACCAACGCGAATTAATTGGCTGGGTAGAACTGTTATGATTCGTAATCTATTCATGATTTGGGTGCATATAAAACAAAATCATATTAAACATAATCCAGACTATATTCGAGCTTGGTCGAAAATCATATGTACATAAAACCATAACAGCTAACCATATCACAATTATCACCAAACATATCATGAAATCAAAATGAAATATGATTGTGTTCAGAATCGAATATGAGAAACCACTTGTGTTTCGATCGACAACAGAGAAACCAATTTAAGCTAAATTAAACCAATCCAATCCATACCATGATCAATCAAATCGAAGGAGATCTAGTCAAAGCTAAACTGGGAAAACGAAATTCAATTTATCAAAACAAAACTATGTACATAATGCATGCTTATGTGACAAAGCAATCCATGTTGTAAATAGAGTTATGAGTTTGTTATATAAACAGGTGATAGACATACCAGTGAGGCTGCTCAAATTATGCCAATTTTGAATTCACGACCGCTGTAGCTGACTCCACATTCTTAAACAAAATAGAGCCTGTCGTACTCTGTTTCTTATCAGTGGCTTGCAATTTGGCCTTTTGACTTGTAAGCCGTGCAACTTGGTCCTCCAAAGAATGAATTCTGGACTATAGCATTGGCACATCAAGATAATACCTTTCTAACCATGAGCTGCACTCATCACAGGGTGGCCCTGTAGACTTAGGTAAAGCAGGAGAGGGTTTTGATGAGGGACTGGGGTTTGCACAAGGCAGCTTAATTCCTGGGTAGTTAGGGTCGTTTTGCAAGCAAGGTGGTAGGTTCGACATGAAGTCAAACAAGGGTTCAGCACACAGACCTTCGGAATAGGGATATTCACTTGCCAAGTAACGCTCCACTTCCGAGTTGGAATTTCCACTCAAAATGATAAGGTCAGGGTTGATAGGAGGTTTAGGTTTGTTTCTTGCCATTCAAGAGATTAAACGGGCATTCTTTTTGCCTTTCGAATTCGCAGTAGGTTTGGCTTTAGGTTTCTTGCCCACGGGCTTAACAGTTTTGACATCCTTAGTCACAGAGTGGGGTAGGTGAGTCAGGTAAGGGTTTAGGTAACAACATACTGTAGGGTACCGGGGGTACGGGCTTGCCCTCTCTCACCATAGGTTTTTCAACCTGTGGTGGATTTGAATCCTCAAAATTATTGCGAGTAAGAAAATCGTTCCAACAGTCTCGGTGTAACCCCAAATGACAGACAACAATAATTTTAACCAGCCCGAAGTGAAAAAGGCTGCTATCAGCCTGGTTCCTTTTGTATCTCTTAGACATTTTAAACAGGCTTCTATGCAAGTAATAATGCATATTAATCTCATAACCCATAAAAACCATAAGCAAACAAAGATGGTGTAAGAAAACAAAACCATACCGACCCTTGTAGGTGATAAATTGTTTGATTATCATCAGCAAATCGTGCCAACGTTGCTTGAGCATGTTTGCGGGCAAACCTTTATCACAGGAGCTAACCTTACGCGACTGGAAGAGCAGTGTCTACAGGACCTCTTCCACTTTTCAATTCTTGGACCATCGTTGTCCAGTGGCAGGAAAACCTGTAGATAAACTGAGAAATTGCTCGTCAATTTCCAATTGGACATCCCCGACCTTGGCTCGATAGCCATCAAAGGTTAATGCGAATTGTCGAGCCACGCAGGGATTAAAACCATCAAAATTTTGTATGAACGGGAGCCATCCAAATTCCTCAAGGTCACTGTGAGCACTGTCGAACATCAATAGAGCCTGGCTACCATTAGGTTCAGCCTTTATGACTGGAGCCATGGTGCGAGTGCATGGTTAAGGGTTTGGGTTGAAAACAACAACACATCGGAGCAAAGTCACTTGGGTTAACAGCTATGAACGATGAAAGGGGAAGCATTAATGTGTGCGTGCGAGGGTGGTGGGATTATTCACCGCCATGCAAAGCAGTAATGACAAAGTACAACCTCTTTTCATTCAATCAAACCATATTATTCGGCCAACCCAAAAATCAAACGGTGGATAACATACCAATGCACCAATGTATTATTTCAAACCATGAATGTTGAAAACCCAAAAGTTAAATATGTGCCATTGTATAAGTGTGTAATCAACGTTTATAAAACATTGTGACAATCGATTTCATAACATTTGACAAGCCAAGAGCTTATAATAATAAGGATCACATCATATAAAAACAAAATAAACCATGACCCCTATGCAATCTGATGACTAGGCAAGTCCAAAACAATATAAATCTATATGCTCAATGCCTTTTAAGTTATGCAACCAAAAATGTCCAAATAGGCATAGTTTGAAAATTCATTTAGCCACACAATAATAAACCAAAGGTAAGTGCCATTTAGAATATCAATGAGAAAATCATGACAGTTCAAATAACGACGGAGGAGTTTTCACGCTTACAGTCGTGAAAACTAAATCGAGACTAATTTTCAAGTGTCGCAAGAAATGAAAATATCGTCTATTTGCAAAATGCGATGACAATTTGAAGTTCAGGAGACATAGGTGTAGGCAGCTTATAGGGCAATGGAAAAAATTGAATTGGCTGCCAACAATGGTTTAAGAGATTTTAAAAGGTAAATAATAAAGTGATGTGATGAGTGTATTATAATTCAAAGTAAATACAAAATAAATTATTTCAATAATAAATTTAATGGAGAAATTAGAAGTGGACCCAACCCTAGAATAAGGAAAGTGGGCCAAGTGACCTAGAAGATGTTTTTAAGGAAGCTACAGGAAGCTACTTGGAGAGTATAAATAAGAGGCAAGGCTCTCTCATTTGAAACACACTTGAGAATATTGAATATATATATGTTTCTGAGGTAACCAAGGATATCTAAACTATAATTCAGAGTGAAGGTGAAGAAAAGAAGGCCGAAATGCAAGGAAGGATAAATTCTTTTGATGGTGCTTTCTAAGGTATGTTATTTACAGGTCATCTCACAATTTTTGCTATAATTTTTTTTTCTATAATGATTCAGAATGTGAAATTGCTATGCAAGTGAGAAAACATATCCAAGTATTTGTGGAAAAAAATTCATCTTGTGGGTCGTTGTATTTTGGGAGTTACACTCCGTGGAAAATAGGGTTTGTGGAAAGTCCTAAAACTAGTCAAAATCAGGTGTTTCGGGTAAAAACGTCATAACTTATTCATAACAGATCCAAATTCAGTGAGACCAAATGTTTTGGTTATGGTATAGTATTTAGTATTTTTTGTAATAGTTTCAGATCATTTCATCAAACATTTTGTGTGGGGCATGCTCTACAAGGTCTCTCTCTAGAATAAGCCAGAATTCAACAAGGTATGCCATTTTTGCTATAACTCCTTTTTTGAGAGGTTCCAAGTAGTGAAAGTTGGATGAATTGCATAAAACACACTGAAGAACATTGTGTATCAGTTTCATATCTTTATACATTACAGATTCAAAGTTATGATTACTTCAAGTTAGGGTTGTTGACTAATCCAAAACTAGGCATGTGAGACTAAAGAAAAGTTTGATGAAAATGGTAGTCTCTTGTTTTTAAAGTTAAGGAAGGTTTGAAAGAATGTGATCATATACACTAGGTATATTACAGAGCTACAGATTAGATTTGGATGATGAAATTGAAGAGGGATTTTGGTTGTGGTACATGTTGAGTACATGGTTGAGACAAGTAGTTGATGAGTTGGCACACATACATGAGGTGTATAGTTGATGATGTTGATACATATTGATGATTCATAGTTGATGAGTAGTTGAAACATGATTGGTACATACTTGGTACATGGTTAGATGCACTTGTTTATGGTACAGGTTGATTACAGGTTGGTGCATGGTACATGTTGATTACAGGTTGAGGTACAGGTTGATGCATGGTTGATGCATGGTTCAGATTTATTGGTACAGGTTTACAATGGTATATCTCACAGTGATAGTGTGACAGTGGTTCCATCTTTCTACTTCTACTTCGGGGTGGCAGGACGGGGCAAGGATAGGTGGTTGTAACCACCTTCCGGTTGTAGCCGGAGAACATTGGGGGTTGTAGCCTCCTTCTGGTTGTAGCTAGAGAATTGGGGATTTGGAGCTTCCCTCAAGTTGTAGCCTGAGAAACTAGGGGGTTGGAGCCTCCTTCCATTTGCAGCTAGAAAACAAAGGAAGTTGGTGCTTCCAATGAATGTAATTCTTCAAGACATATAAGAAAAATAATTCTGTGGTTTTCTCCCAATTTGGTTTTCCACATAAAACATTGGCGTACTCTGTATGTGTGTGATTGTTTATTTCTTACTGCTCATTATTGGATAGTAATTTTACATTGATATAACATTTGAAGAAAAAGGATTATAATTATGCTATTACTGATTCACCCCCCCTCTCAGTAATCCAATAATTGGTATCAGAGCAGGTTCCTTCAGAAATTAGTTTAACCACTGAAAGGTAGATCATGGAGAGTACCAACTCGTATAAAAATCGAATACCACAGTTTGATGGATAGAAGTATGCTTTTTGGAGCATAAGGATGAAGGCATATATACAAGCATAAGGATTTCAAGTTTGGCAATCAATTGTAGATGGATACATTGCACCAACAGTTCCACCAACAAATGACAAAGAAGTGAAACTCAGTGAGAATAATTCCAAGGCCACAAAATCACTTTTGAATGGTCTCAGTGATACGGTATTCACCAAAGTTTCACATTGTAAATCTGCTAAAGAGATTTGGGACAAGCTTCGAAATATTTATGAAGGAGATTCAAAAGTCAAAGAAGCAAAGCTTCAAACTTACAGAGGTCAGTTTGAACAACTAAAAATGAAGGAAGATGAAGTTATCGCAGCCTACTTCTTATGAGTCGATGAAACAATGAATGCAATCATAGGATTGGGAGAAGAAATCGAAGAATTTGTAATTGTTCAAAAGGTACTAAGGTCTCTTCCTATGAGATTCAACCCTAAGATATCAGCACTAGAATAAATATCAGATCTAAACTCAATAAGCATGGACGAACTGCATGGAATATTCAAAGCATATGAGATGAGAACTAAATAGGAAAATTTAGATGTAAAAGAAGCAGCCTTCAAATCATCCAAAAGATCAAAGAAAAAGAAAAAGGAACAATAAGAATATAGCAGCAGCAACGATGTCTCGGAAGATGATGAAGAAGTGGCCAACTTCGTCAAAAGACTGAACAAGGGAACCAACGGTAGGTATAGAGGTAAGTTTCAATTAATTTGTTTTAATTGTGATGTTATTGGTCATTTTTCTAAAAAATGTCCTCATAAGAAAAAGAGAAATGATAAAGGTTTCAAAAGGAAAACAAACATATAAAGGTAAAAGAACTACAAAGAAAGTTTTTAAGAAAAACTTTTTCACCAAAGAAGACATCTCATCATCAGATGAAGATGAAGTCAGTGGCAGTGAAATAGGGAGAGTTCTATTCATGGCAGTAGAAGACTTTGATAAAGAAGACTCCGAAGAAGAATATGAAGAATCATATGAAGAAGAAATTGAAGAGGCAGAAGTTGACTTCCGAGAAGAATTAATGAGTGCCATAGAAGTTATCAGAAGAGAAAAGAAGAAAAACAAGAAACTACAAGCAAAACTAGTTAAGAAAAAATACACTCAAGAACTAGAACAAATGATCACAAAATTGAAGGTTCAAATAGAAGAAGATAAAAGAGTTGAAGAAGCACTCAAAGAAAAACTAGAAGGAAAGGACAAGATCATTGGAAACCTGGAAGAAGAGATTGTCACACTAAGAAAGGATATTCAAAAGAAAAATATGCAGAATATCTCAATAGTCCTGGATGACATTATTAGCAGTCAAAAATATTATCTTGACACTGGACTTGGATACAATCAGACAGAAAAGGGATCAAGCTCCAAAACAACAGAGCAAGAAACAAATCCAAAAATTTATGCAGAAACAATCAAAGGGGATAAAAAGATATACAAGGAAGATTAGAGGGACACCCCTCCACCAAGAAGGTTCAGATTTCATAATCAACAAAAGATAGTTAGGCCTCAAGAAGAAGAAGGATTCATAAGAGCACCTGCTTTCATAAGATCTTCAACTACCAGGTATCAAACTATATTTTTTGGTTTATGTTATGCTTGTAACAATTTTGGACATAAAGTTGTAAATTGTAGAGATAACAACATGAACAATAATTACTTTGAGAGCCATACACAAAGGGGTTATTCAAGAAGACCTAGTGAAACACAGAGAAGAAGTTACAACAGGTTTGAGTCCTTGAGCACTGAAGTGGAATGTTACAAATGTAACAATTTTGGACACATGGCCAAAAATTGCAGAATGACAGTCCCTCTTAAATAACCTCAATAGAGTCACAAACAAGAACCTCAGAAAATGACATGGATAAGAAAGCAAGATCAGTATAGCAATGAAGAATGCGCAGTCGCTCTACAAGCTAAACATAAGAAACGTGGTTGGTATGTTGACAGTGGATGTTCAAAACACATGATAGGTGATAGAGACAAGTTTCTTACATTATGAAAGGAAAGATATGGATCAGTCTCCTTTGGAAATGATGATTCATCCAAAATCATTGGAAAAGGCACAGTGCGAATTAGGAACAAGAATGAAAAGACAGAAAATGTTCTACTAGTAGAAGATATGAAGCATAATCTTTTAAGCGTGATTCAAATGTGTAACCAAGGTCATAAAGTTATTTTTGATTCACAAAAGTGTGAGATAAGAAAAGAAGGTTCAGGGAAATTGGTCGCTACAGCTGCAAGAACTTCAAGCAACATATATGTGTTAAGAGAAATTGGAAATGAAAAGTGTTGTCTAAGAAAGGAAGACGAAAGTTGGCTATGGCATAGAAGAATGGGTCACATGCATTTTGATAACATTGTCAAAGTCAACAAAAGAGAAGCAGTCAGAGAAATTCCCTAGATCACGAAACCAACCAACACTTTATCCAAGCATTGCCAACAAGCAAAGAAAACAAAGACCAGGTTCAAATCAAAGGAATATTTAACAACAAAACCACTGGAAATTGTGCATACTGATCTAGTTGGACCAACTAAAACAAAAGTCTTAAAAGGTGAGAGATACTTTGTTAAGCCCTAATATTGGC